>APFE031065397.1:29495-62853 GCA_000404065.3 Pinus taeda
GAGTATGAAATTGAAAAGTTTTATCTGATCTGATAATACTGATTCACCCCCCCCCCTCTCAGTATTATTTCCAACAATGGGGTCACTCCTTATATGTTGGTGATTTCCATCATCATCAATGCCACAAAACCCAAGTAATAGCTATAGATTCGTTTGTATAAACAATTTTAAATGTTATAGTGTTGTGTTGCAGTGAACACATAATTTAGAATATTTATGGGTCATTAAACTCTAAGTTTCCTTGCTTCCATGAAAGAAGTACAATATATCCCTTTGGCATTATTAATGTAGATTCCACTCTTAGACATTGGGAATCAACATAGGCTTCAATCAAAAATTGAAGATTGTGGTAGAATACATACATTAGCCCACATTCAAAAAATTTCATAATACCATATATTGTGAACATATAAATTTTGTTGTAGCTTTGGATTTTTATTTTAGACAACGACATTCATAAATAGGGAAAGAGACTTGTGGGCAAGTGGATTGAAAAAATGACTTTTTGTCTCAGTTTCATGTGAGTAGTTAAGGCTAGAATTTATTATAAGTGGGTTTCCTAGGATGGTAGGTGCCATTAGGGGAATTTATAGGACTAAAATCCGCATTCGAAGGAAAATAATAGTTAAAATAATAAAATAAGAGATGATTTTTGAAGGAAAATAAAGAAAAAAAACTTTTTAATTGTATTTTCGGCTCATCACCTTATAGGTTTTCTTAAAAGTATAGTGTGGGAATTTTTTCGATGTGAAATTCAATTCCAAATCCAACAGATTCCCACACTTGACATTTGACCAAACCTATAAGGAGATAAGCCAAAAATACAATTGAAAAAATTGATTTCTTTTTCTCCCTCTAAAAGTATTTATCCCTAGGGATGACATCATCATTTTGAATCTTATTCGTTCTTTTAAAGTTTATTTTTTCAGTACAGAATTTTTTTAGGCCAGTTTTTAACCTCAAAATTCGGCCCCTATCATTTTGCAAGGTACCGGCCTGATACTCCGAATATTCATTTGTAGTAGGCCAAGATGGCAACACTAACAACATCACCACCCTTGGCTTTAGAATTGTAGAATAGTAGGAAGGCTAAAGGCTATTTGGATCTTTATAGGTGCATGGGCCTTGCTCTATTATTTGTTACCTTTCATGTAACTTGTGATTCCCTCTACCCAAATGAGTTTTTGGTCCCTTTTGTTTAAATGAGTTTTCTCTATTCATTCATGTTTGCAAAACAATACTAGTTTTACATGATGCAATGATACATTACTTAGATGGAGCAAAGATGTGTGAATTGTCCCTCCAAACAGAAGTAATAAAAGCCAACATGTCTACATTTGTTTGTCTATTGGCTTTGTTTGTGCATGTGGGGATTTAAGGGTCTCTTTTCCTTGTTGTGGGATACATTTTTGGTTTGGGGATGAAAAATTAACAGAGCATGCACTATTTGACATTGGGAAACATTTGAGATAGTTTCATTCCTTGCTACATACACAAATTTTGTAGAGATAATGTTTATTTATCATTGTGGCATATTAATATATTTTATATTATCACAGTATATCAAAACCGTGAGGCATGTCATGCAAGTGGAACTTGAAAACCAAAGTTGTTGTTGGTAAGTTTCTTAATGTCCACATTAGAAAAATGATTAATAGTTATTTGAAAATTTGAGAGAAAACCTTTAAAAGTTTGTGTACTAGTAAATTTAGAAATAAGGTGGACCATAGAATATTAGTAAAACTAAAATTTAGTTGTAAATAATTCTTTATTTGTTGATGAGCCCCAAATTCAGTTTTATGTATTTATATTACAAATGAACAAATTATAGGTGATATAAAGGTCAATGTTGTGATATATATGTTACATTATTCTATGTGAATTGGTTTGAACTAAGTTTCCTTTGGTGTTTTACCAAAAAAAAAGAGCAAATGTCTAATTATATACATTTGAGATATGCCAAAAGGCCAATCCATAAGAAATTCCCAAAAAAAATCAACAATTACCACATTCCTTCTCATATTATTTCCTATAATTTTAGAAAAGTTTGGGTTGTGTTCATATTTTTAAAATATATATATAAAAAAGGAAATAATTGGTTCAATACATTCATCTCTAAGTTTAGGTAGCAATTTTTCCCTATTTTTTGTTTTTGTTTTTGTTTTTGTATTAGCACATCTATGAGTCCTTCTGCAAGCAAGGTTACACTTGGGAAAGGAAGTAAGTTGAGCCTATGAATTTTGTGCCTGAGGAAGTATGTCATTATAGGTTAAAAAAATAGAGACTACAATTAAAATTCTTCATGTTGTTTCGATGACACCAATGTAGAAATTTTAACATAACTTGCAAATATGTTAAAGCCATGGGGGCTTCACTTAATGAACTTTGAGATATCACGTGCTTTTATGGCATACTAAACAAACACCCTAATTTGTCTACATATTAGAAAATACCTCTAAAAATCTCATTATTTAACCCCCTACCAATACAAACCCAATACAAATTCCTAATTTACAAAACCCCTACATTCACTAGATATTTTTGGTATCTATTTATTCATTAACATTTTTTATACCCCTTTATATTTTTTTCATTAAATTTGAGTTGCTTTTTTTTACGTACAACATAAAACCTCTTTACCCCCTATTATATGATCAATATATTATGTCATTTTTTCCTCAATATATATCCCCCAATATAAAATCACACCCAAGTGGTATTGTATTGCTCCCCTAGTGAAGCCCCATGATTAAAGTACAATGCCCATTCTTATAACATATGTATCCAAGGACTATTGACTTAAATGAAGACCATGAAGAGACACTAATATTCATGTAGACATTTATTTCATAAAAATTATCACCTTCACATTTTAAGTGATTTTTTTCTCATCTTGAATGTTGTTTATTTATGTTATTTCATGAAAATTCTTATTTTTTATCAATTTCAATCATTTGTGGTAGTGCTTGCAACATTTGTACTCTATTTTATTGAAGGCATTCTTTGTGGCCTCGATTTCTTCATCAATTTAGGTTACCCTAATGAGTAAAATAATGAATGCAAACAAATTTTTGGGTGCACTAGGCTATCGCATGTTATAAGGCCATGTTATTGAAACTTCCTCCTCCTTTATTCGATTTTCATAACAAAAGTAAAAAAATATATTTGCTTTAATATAATGTCTAATATAATCTCCTCTTCAATGAGATAATTTAGAGTTGTAACCTACCTCATTCTGCTTCCTAACCAGAATCCTTCCAAGGATAACTACATTTGCCCAAATCTCCTCTCCTTTTAATTTTAGGACTTGGAATTGATCAAAAGAGATAGGTAATATTTTCTTGTATCTTTTTTTTTTTTTTAATTCTTCTTGAATGTAAATAATTATGACTCATAGAAAGTATTTGTTTGAATTATTATATTATTATTCTTTTCACATTTTGGGTGATATGTATTGAGTTCCCTACTTTATGAGGATTTAGATTCTCTTTTCAAATTGCATAATATTTACAAATTGTATGATGTAATCATCAAAACAGTGGACCAACCTCAAATAATATTATTTTGATTTTAATTTTTTTGTTATTCCAATTTAATAACATTTCTTTGTTTTCAATAATGTCCATGACTTGTGAGATGAACAGGTAGTCTAATAAACTACAACTCACAAGCATTTAAACCATCAAACTCACTTGCGGATGTCTAATGTAAGAAAACACTACCACCTAAGAAACCAAGAAGACCACCTAATGTGGGCACTCCAACCTTTAACATGAATAGTTTTTTTTTTGTGTCTCCCTCTGCTACCATGATTTCTGAAAGTTGGCCACTTTACACAATGAAATTCCCGAAATAAGATAATGCTAGTGGGATTTCTCTTTTTAAATTAAATGATAATGCTAGTAGGATTTCACTTTTTAAATTAACTAACATAGCAGTGGGCTTTGATACACTTATACACGCATAACTAATGGTACCATTTAATATAATATCTCTGTGTGCAACCACACATTTGACTTTACACTAGGTCCTCATGGGTAGTAGATATTTTCAACCTATTCTAATTAACAATATTAATATAAAAATATTCCTAGAATTACTTAAATTAAGTGAGCATTAATCCCATTCACAAGGGTAGGTTGGGTGAACCTTACCTAGACAAGGTAAAACTGGTGAGTGTACTACCCGCCACTTATACATGCATAACTTATGGTACTATTTAATATAATATCTTTGTATGCAACCACACATTTAACTTTAGACTAGATCTTCATGGGCAGTAGATATTTTCAACCTATTCTACTTAACAATATTAATATAAAAATATCCCTAGAATTACTTAAATTAAGTGAGCATTCCCATTCACAAGGGTAGGTTGGGTGAACCTACCTGGTAAGACACAACATAAAACTGGTGAATGTACTACCCAACAAATTCTTACGGATGGAAGGAAAATCGGGGTGAAGAATTGAATCTACATTGGTTGTCAACAATCACCAATATAGATTAGTCTAAAATCCCAACCAAATTTAAAAATATCATGACAACTTGAGAGGTTTGATTAGAAGTACAATGAGTTGGGTGTCAAATCTTATGTAGCAAATTGATTATTAAGAGACAATTATTGTTGCATTAGATATACATTTATTTAACTTTACAAGATGAGGATATGTGCATATTTTTCTTATTTAGAATAAAGATAGGGGTATTGAGTGTTTAAGAATGTGTTTTTACATAGCGAGAAAACCTTTTATAGCTTATTTATCAAAACTAGTAGTGAGGACAACTATTTTTAGCTGTTATCATGCTAATGCATGTAGACTCATAGCTCTTATTCAAGGAAGATCACACTACCTAGAATGACCAATTAGTGGTGCATAAGAGGGCATACTTTCACTCCTCTCAAAAGATTCTAGGTCTTCGACCATTAATTTGTTTCCTTACATCTTAAGAAGACTAGATCTTATCCAAACAAAATCAATGTTAGGGCATACTCCAAGCCTAAAATTTAAACAAATGTGTTATACAAAACTGATAAATTAATTTGGGCATACTCCAAACCCAAAATTTATGAAAATGTCTCATACTAAACTGATAAATTAATTTCGAAAAAAATATCAAATTAACAAAAAAAATTAAAAAAAATTAACATATTTAATCTATACTAATTAAATAAAAATACATTAAATAATAAAAATACATTAAATATATATTCAGATATCAAATTGTTTAAAGTGTTGGGTATTCAATTATAGTAATTTGACATCATAACTCTCATATGGTTGGTAACGCACTTGTTACAGAACGTGGATTTGTAGATGGTTATTAACGCTAAGTGATAGCAGGGTGTCCAAATGTTGTATTGATTGTTTGTTTGCAAATAACATTCTTGTTTGTTTGTATGTATGTAAATACGGTTTTTATATTGATGTCTCTTTATGTTTGCACAGGGAGTAGATAGTGCTATACAGTAAAATTCGAACCTATGAATGACATTGAGATTTATCATTGTGTAATTTAAATCACCATCGGTGTGAAAACAAGTGGGTGGAAAATATGGAACTACAATTGCAATTTCGATGTATGTGTAAAATAAATAAATATACAGAATTAAGAAGGGGGGTTACTTAGATTTTCTCCAAAATAACAGAGCTGTAGATTGCTTTGGCTTTAACATTTTGGAAGTGTTATCAGTAATGTGAGGATTGGGGATAAAGTGATTTTGAAGACATATCAGAATAATGTGCAAATCAATGACAGAGAATAAAGAAAAGAAAAAAGGCTTTTAATATATTATGCAAAAAAACGAAGTAGAAGAAATGAAGTCGGGGAATTCAAAGCAAATACAAGTCATAAATTGACTTTGCATATGTAGATGAAAAGTAAATAGAAGAGAGATTGAAGTAATGTTAAGCAATACTACTCGATCTTAAGCTCCTTCGTTAAGCTCAACAATTTGCTCTAATTTCTAATAATTTTAGAAATGATAAAAAAGTAAAGTGAACAACATAGTTCTCAGTATCAATCACTTGAATTAATTTTACACATTCAAGTTACAGCTATTCATTATTAAATGATCTAAAATTAAACAATATAAATCACTTAAATTAACTCTTTGACATTTAAGATAATACTATCAATTACTCTCTCATATAAAATTTAACATTATAATGAGAAATACCAAATATTATAATTTACTAAAACAAAATTAAAAAAAAAATCTTAAAAGAATGAAATTTATTATATGTAAATTTTTGGGGATTTTGAATAGCAATGTTGGTTTCAGAAATTGATAGTAGTTTGTATAATAAATGTGTGGTGTCAAAATAGAATAATTAAGGCAGCACAAGAGATGGGTGTAGTTGGTTGTAAGTTTGATTTTATCTTTGATGAATAAAATATCTTATTTTTTTCAGGTGGATGTTTCCTTAACACACTGTCAAGGTTTTAAGATGTAAAATTTCTGTTGTTTGAGTTATTCATAATATTTGTACTACTATTTTTTTGCAGCTAAAAAAATGTATAGGCTAAGAGTGCTAATTAATAGTATCAAATCAAAGGAAAAGAGGACCGTACATAAGGGTACCTGCATAAATGATTAACCATTGTTACAAAAATTGTTGCACTTAGAGGAAAATCACAAATGTGAGTTTGTTTATGTAGAGAAATGGATGAGGAGTTGCAAATATTATTGCAGTCTTGCTAGATTGAATGGCCATCTAACAGTGAAATTATGCCCAATTCCAAGAGGTTGCAAAGGTTTTCTTGCAAAGGTCAAATTGAAAGATTCTATCTAACTCTAGACAGAGTGTGCATTGATATATTTTTTTCCATACCTTCGAGCACACATTTTTAGTCCCATCAATTGAGTAGCATAGGTTGAGAAACCCAACAACTTGAGGTATTGTTTGAGTAGCTGACATGGACTATGAAGAAGTGGCTCATGGTGCATCTACTTGTTCACTAGAGACAATAAAGAAATTTGCTAGAGCATAAAGCAAATCTCAAAGTAGTGAAGGTCGATTTTGAGAAAATTTTCATGTTGTCATCGTGCATCTACTTGTTCACTAGAGACAATAAAGAAATTTGCTAGCACATAAAGCAAATCTCAAAGTAGTGAAGGTCGATTTTGAGAAAATTTTCATGTTGTCATTTGCTATTGAGTTTTGAAGTGGTCGATTGTAACCCACACGCAAAACAAAGGCTAATGTTAATTTATGGATCTTGAGACCTAAAGGAGTCCCACCAATAATGGTAATCATGATAGTGTATGATTCTTGGAGCCATTTTTTCTAGTAACTTTTGTGTGTAGTAATTTGTTTGTGTTTTCAATTCGTGGATGTATATATAAAAATGTTTATTTAGTTGAGGTATGCAATTGTATATTTCAATGTTAAAGCAACATTTAAATATGTTTTTTTAGATGGTATCTTGTTTAATATTATTGAAGAAGTAATACCAACATTTAGATATGTTTTTTTAGATGGTGTCTTGTTTAATATTATTGGAGAAGTAATAGCAATAGGTTTATGTAACAAGGTGGAAACACTTTATATGATGAAGTCCGTACAAAATAAATTCTATTTGAAAATGCAATTGTACATCTAAGAATGAAAGAAGATACAAAAATTGCAGATAATTTTAATTCATTTAATAGTTTTAATGCTAGCTTATTATTATGGACATTAAAATAGATGATGAAAATAAGGAAAATACATAATTGTGTCTATTTCTTGAACCTTGGGATCGTTTCCATTAGTTCTATTACAATTGAAACTCTTAACTATGATTATCTTGTTGGGGAATTAGGAAATCCAATATTGAAACCTCCACACAAAAAACAATGATGGATAGATATTGGTTTAGAGAAAAGTGAGAGAATTTGAGAGGTATTTCTTGATCAAAATCAAAAGGAAATAACAACAAACCCAATTGTTGGTATTATTACAAGTCACAACATCTTAATAAATGTTTTTGAAAGAGGTAGGAATCCAAGGAAGTCTCCAACAAGGAAGAAAATCTAATTGAATTAGGTCCAGACATGAATGATGAAGTTTTCTTCTATTTGTATTCTCCCTAAATTCTATGGATAATGATTGTTAGATTTTTGGGCTTCTTATAGCTTGTGTCCATAGAGAAGTTGTTTTCTTCTTAACAAGTTGTTGATGGTATTGTTGTTCTTACACAAAATAATATTTCCTGTAAGACTATTGGGGTTGGAAGCATCATTATTTATATGTTTCATGGTGGTATAAGGACATTAATAGAGGTTAGACATGTTCTCAAGTTAAAGAAGGATTCAATATCATTGTCTCGTAGCAGCTACAACCACCCTCCAAAATTTGGCCTTAGCTTCGTTTTGGAGCCTCCCTACCAACCATCCTTAGCAACATATCTTGCACTGTCTAAGTACAAACGATTTAGTTGAGTTTCAGTGGCTTATCGACGTGTGCTTTTCAACTTGTTTGCCTCCAATCCACAGGTTGACACACTCGGACTTAGTCATTTTCTCGTTGTGATGCTCACCTAGGAAATTGTGCAATTCTCAAGGGGAACCAACCTTCTCTCTGGAAATTGTGCAAACCATTTGGGCTTCCTCTTGGGCTCAAGAAATGTGCAATCGATTCAGGCAACCTTCCCTCTGAAAATTGCGCAATGCAGCCCAACATTGGGCTTCACCTAAAAAATTGCGCAATTCTTACTCGCAACAAGGGCTTCAGTCCACAAATTGTGCAATGCATGAGGGACAACCAGACTTGCTCAGCCTAGAAGCTACGTAAATGTCATTCCCAAGGTTGCAGGATGTTGCATGTGCTTCGAGGTTGACGAGTTCCCTCGAGAACTAACAGATCTTTACTTTCATGTATCCGTTGCTTTTCCGGAAAAAAGAAAAAAATAATAAAAGAAAAAAACATACCTAGATTTTAGGGATCCATTTTTAGTAGTTGGAGGTTACATGCAAACGTTCTTTTAGAAACCTCCTCCCAAGTGTCACTTTTTCCTAGATTTGTGGGATGCACATCATAAGCCTCGAACTTACCAAAACTTATTTATTCAATGCTTCAGAGCTCATTCCTCACATCGATCTTGGAGCTATGACATCCCACATCGTATGTAGGAGCATTCGACATACTCAGCTCATATTTTTCCGAGTAAGTCTGTTTTTTGTTGAATTCTTGTGGTTGTTTTAATGCATCCTAGCTTGTAGAAGCACTGTTTCAAGTTTCCCATTGCATCTCACTATTGTTGCATGCATGACACTATTTCTGCACTAACGGTGGTCATTGTAGTGACTCGTGTCATACACATGATTTTTTTCCTGTTTTCTAAATCTCGCACTCACTCTTTGCATGCATGATCACTCACTCTTATTTCCACTTAGCTTCACCATGCATTCAAACTTTTCATGTTTTGAGCTTCCCATCGGTGGGTCTAAGTTGCCTTCACTTAGAGCTTGCCTTTTCCCAGCTTGCAATACGTATTTCTCGAAGTGAAGGCTCTACCTTCCTCTAAGAAATTGTCCAAATTTGGCCCAGCACTGGCCTCCAGGCTTGCTCTATGAAATTCTGAGAGGCAGTACCTTGTTGGCCCCATAAAATGTGCAAATGCAGTTTGTTGGTTACAGTCATTGCTGACTGAAACTCCAGGCCATGATAGACTATGCATTACATAGTTTCAGTAGTCACTAAGCCCGTTGACAGTCCGGACTATGCCTTGCACAGTTTTGGTGGTCAATCTCCGAGCCTCCCGGTGAAAATTATGTAATCTTCCGAGTTAGTCACCCAGGTATGTTGCATGTTAGTCCTCAAAGTTGTTTTGGTTTTCAACTGACATATTTCTTGCCATGAGTGTTTCTCTATCTTCAGGTATCATAGGTGTTCATCTATGTCTCATCTGTACAGGTACAATGACCTCCAAGAGAACAGGGTCAAAGGACACCATTGAAAGCGCAACTAGAGATGCAGTTGAGAAAGTGTCCATGAACTTTCCCATCTATGAAGACACCAAGTTGTTCATAGACAAGGATATCAAGATGAAATGGCAAGACATCAATGACACCTTGTAAGGGAAATTTGAAGAAAATATGGAAGACCGTAAGGTCTATGTCAACATTGACAAGTTTGGCTTGTATAGGATTGCTAGCAGGTATCCCGTGTTTCCATGCGCGGACATGATCCATTAGATTATCTCACATACTGATCCAGATACAATGGTGTTGAGTAGTGCTAGTGGAACACAACGTGTTAACTTCATGGCGAATGACTTTCAAGAGATGTATCACTTGCCACAACTGGTGATCATGATGAATACACCCTTCACCATATTGAATTGTAGTGCAAACACAAGAGATACCTTGAAGAGCTGGGTCAAAGAGCCAGCCAAGTTCAGGAGAACACCTAGTCAGGTTTACACGATGAAGATATTATAGAAGGCATATTAGACCTTCGTCATCTTTGCATGCCGCTTATACGACCAAGAGAACATAGAGACCTTTCCGTAGAGTTGGATGTTTGTGTTGGTCAACTAACGAGTGAAGGAAGACCTTGCAACTAGTTCGACATGTTGCTTCTCAGGTTGAAGGAACAGGTAACAGAAGCCCAACATCCTTCCAAGGGTCATAAAGCAAAGATATACATGTCCTCTTACATACTTGATGCAGTCTATGCCCGTCAGCAGTTCATCGGCTTGGTTTGGGCATGGACACCTTTGGAAACCTATGTGCACACTTATTGCAAGCTGTTCCCCAAAGGCAGCTTCCACGGAGTTATCATAGAGTTATTAGACCACTTCGTCACCCCGGTGTACAAAATCATACTTGAGCAAGATCCACCGTGCATGTCACAAGAAACGATGGAGACATTGATCGACATTGCAGATTGGTATGCCTCACCCCTTGGCACCTTCATACGAATGTATAGCACAAAGAAGGATTCACGTGTTTTACCGAAGTTTTCCATGGACAGGCTCATCATGCAAGAAGTGTCGTATCTCGACAAGGTTGTCAACGAGACTGCACATGAAGAAGAAAGCACTTTGGCCCGCTCTTCCTTTGCAGATCAGGTTGTATGAGATTCGAAATCTCAACCATGTTGAGGCGGAGATGGAGGAATTCAAAAGATTCACCTTCGACACTAGAAGTTTCAATCTGTATGAACTACATTTCTTAGTGAAGGACCACTGTGCGAGAGTGCAATTTCCTTGGATCCACGTGGCGTGTCATTGGCCCGAGGAAGACCCATGGAGATACTTCTATCACTTCTCAAGGCTCAATAAACCAGTCGACATGGCTATAGAGTAGTTAGCAAAGAAGAAGGAAGCAACATCTCAATGAGAAACATCATTAGAAGCAACAGACCTGTGAGTGAAAAAGGCAAGAGGAAGGTTGTTGACAGCGTAGAGGCAGGGAAAAGCTATAAGTTCAAAGCAGATGCACTTGTGTTGAAAGAAGCTTTGGAGATTGAGGCTAAGAGGCAACAGCACGACATGAGGATCACACAAAGGAAAGGAGAGAAACAAAGGATGGAGGAAGAAAAAAAGGAGTTACAGGAGTTGAAGTGGCAACTCAGGGGAGAAAAAGAGCTACGTAGAAGAGAGAAGGAAGTGTAGCAAGAATAGGTACAACATGAGGCATAGCATGAAAATATTGATGAAATGGTGCCCATACAAGTTATAGACTCATCCAAGCAGCTAGCACAAAGTAGACAGGGTGAGCAGTCACAAGAGAAGGACCTTAGTTGAGAGATTGAACATATGCTAGAGTAAATGGACACAGATATGGTTCAACCATAGTTAGATCGGGATATTGACCTCTTGCCTCAGAACCAAGAGCTCAACCCATTGGCTTCACTAGATCCGGAGGAAGAGAAAGTCACAAGTGATCAAGGAGACACTGAAATCGTTGAAGACAATCTAGAGGTAGAGATGAACAACATATCTTTTGACGAGTCACAACACAGATTTGTGCAATCGGGCATAGTGCCTACTATGGATGTCCATGTATCTCTTGTTCAATTTGAAGAATGAGTGATTTTGTCTCATGTGTGCAAGCATCTAGATGCATTGGCTGATGCTACCAAAGCATATGTCGAAGCCACCAACTCGAGTGTTAGATTCTTGATAGCTGAGAACAAGTGCATGGCTAAGGAATTACAAGCGACCAAGAAGGGAGGAGAACATGGTACAACATCCTCCAGAGTAGAGTTGAGGAAAGTGATACTGGATGAAGTATCATCTCTCGAGACAGTCATGCAGAATTTGTACTCTAGATTCATCACTGTGCATAAGTCAATTATCTATCTCAACAATTGGTAGTAGCATTGCGCTAGGAGAGCACACATCTTGTAAGATCTGCACACTTTTGTCAATCACAAGCAAATATGTACAATGAGGTACAAAGGATCCCCATTGCACTTACCAAAGATGATGAAGCCAAATGCGGTAGAGTTGAAGGCACGCATCCAGAGTGAGAGCCAGAACTATTAGGAGCTCCCATAGTTCATCACCAGTTTTTAGGCTTCACATGCATGGGTGTTCAGGAGCATGGATGTCATTGTGTGCATGCATGTGATCCCATCCATTGGCAGACTCACCAAGGCAAAGTCAAACAACCAAGTATGACTGGAGCTTGACATGTACTTTGATTAGCTGATGCGCGTATCCACTAGCGCAGAGTTGGAGATCAACGGAGACACTATGCATCAGTATGTTGTTGGTCCAGCTGCGCTCAAGGTTATGATGCACATGTTATCTGACGAGTTGGACAAATGTTCCAAATTAGTGTACCTGGATGGAATGGAGGCAAGATATCGCTTCCATAAGGATGTCACCATAAAGCACGTGGACACCATAATAGACTACCAAGCTTGGCATCATCTTGCCACCATCGATCATCGTGAGGATGTCAAAATTTTAGTCTTCCCATAATTTTCCAAGTCTTAGTGATGTCTTGCATGGCTTACTCAAGCTTATTTTGTCTCACATGGGTACATGTGTAGATTGTAATGTAAACATGTTGTAAAAGTGAAATACCAAGTGTCGATAGTAGAATGTAACAATCATGTAGTATTTGAAGAGTAATGAGGGTAGAAGAGTCACAAAGGTGAATGGCAAGGGTCACCCCACCCTTTTCTATTTATAGAACCTCATAACTCATTGTACAGGCTTTTTAGAGCCAAGCTTCCTATAGGTGTAACTTAGAGAAAGCTTGGATTGTATTGTAATGAGCCTTGGCTTTTCCACAACATAGAGCTAGTACATAACTTTGGAGGAGAAGGCGACAGTGACTGTAATGTTCCCTTATTGGGCCTAGTGGAAGTCTCAATTCTATGTATGATTGGATCATTCACTTTCTTAATATAACAAAGCCATCACGTTTAATGCATATGTTGTTACTAGTTCGGTTATCCTTGTTACTCTAATGATATATGTAGTTGTTATTTGTGCATGTATGTATGGACTATTCCTATATGTGTTTTTATGAATCTTATCACAGCGTGTTGCTGATATAACACATCACTTTGGAGCGTCGGCTATCCTGCTTTCCATCTTGTTATGTCTTACTCCTCGTGTGTTCCCTTTCAAGTTGCGTGCTATCACAGGTTTCTAAGGTGCACACTCACTCCCCCTTGTTTGTGTTAGAACCATTCATGCACCTTCCTTGACTTGTCGCAAGGCCACACCCTTGCTACCAACAAGGACATATTACTTACCTCTGCGTGCAACCACGATCAAGGTGATACCGTGCTACCCACTGCTGGGACTCCTACATAAGATGGTATGAGGTGTAGTTGAGACTTCTTACCGAGGAGATTCCCTAACATGTTGGTGGGTCCAACACCGTCAACACATTGGTATCTTTGGAGTCTAGATATTACAAATTCACGGGTTAATGTGGAGCATAGAAGGTATCCACGGGTGATTTGTTGGTTATGATGGATAAAATGATTTGAAATATTTACAAGTTGGAAGGGAGTAGTCAAATCACTAGATGAATGGTGGTATCTAAGAAAGTGAATGAATCCACTCATTTATGGCATCAATGGCTTGCTCATGTGAGTGAAGAAGTGCTACAAGTACTTCTAAACCACAAACTAATTTCAAGTTTAATTTTTTAAACATTGAATCTCTACAAACATTTTATATCTTGAAAGAAGTGTAGATAGAAGTTTAAAGAAGGTCGTCATATTAATAAAGGTATTCTTGATTATATCTATTCCAATGTTTTCGGGTCATCCCCTACAATTTATTTCAAGGGATAATCATATTTTGTAACATTTATAGATGATTTATGACTAGATAAGTGTGGGTTTATGCCTTGAAAATAAAAAAGGTAATGTGTTTATTACATTTAAACAATTAAGAGTTATGGTAGAAAATAAAATTGACATAAAAATCAAATTTTAATTCGAAAAATATCACAAAGAAGTTGGGATTGAGGCTACATATACTCCCCATGAAAATGCCATGGAAGAATGCATGAAAAATGCTCTTATCGAAAGAACCAGGAGAATGCTCGACAATGACAATTTGCACCAAGAATTGTGGGCAAAAGTAGTCACTACAACCTATTATCTTATAAATCAATCACCATAAGTTACTATACATTGTAAAATTTCTGAAGAGGTGTGGACAAGTCATATGGTTTTTCAAATCTAAAATAAGTCGGCTCTCAAGCTTATGCTCGTACTCCTAAAAATCAACGTTCTAAGTGAGAACCAAGAGCAAACAATTTTTTTTGTTGTTGGTTATGATTATGTGGCTAAGGGGTATATATTGTGGGATACAACTATCCATAAAATCATCATTAGCAAAGAGATGTAATATTTGGTGAAACACCCCTCATTAAATTGAATATTATAAAAGTTGATTTAAAATGGGAACAAATGCCAGTAAATTAACAAATTCAATTGGAGACTCAATCGTCTTGTTGTAGCTACTACAACCCCCCTCCAAACTTTTGGCTACACTTTGATTTTCAAGCCTACATTTGATCATAGGAACTATCATTTTAATTGGAATCAAGAATTCTTCTTGTTTATTTAGTGTCACAATGACTTATTATTTCATGTAAGGCTTGTGATGTCTTAACTGTGTTCTCATGACGATGACTCGATCTTGTCGACAACAATTGCACAACTTTTGAAGACAAGAAAACATAATCTGATTCTTATCCTGATCAAGCACCATTTGCATGTCCTCCCCTGAGGATTTACGCAATCCTCTATCATTGGGAACTACACAAATCCTTTTGAGACTAAACTGTGCACTCCTATGAAACATGCAGCCATAAGAAAGCAAACTACACAATCATATCTATGAGATGAGACTACACAACTCACTGAGCCACATAACTGTATAGTCCCTTGTCACTGGGGACTACATAGTCTCTTTAGCAAGAGAGCTGCATAGTCCCATGGATTAGTCAACTACATACTCCTATAAAATCGGAAGTGTGCATTCTTATCTGACAATGTGGCACAAGTTTCCAAATTTCATCTAAAGACAAGTGTCAGTCTCTACTAGATTTTAGGCATGTATGTAAGAAACCCTAACCCTAATATTTTGAATGATAATATATATATATAATATAGGATTATAGAGATCATTCTCACATTATCCATTAGAGCTCTATTTATTCTTACGTGTTTAAGGATATTTAAAGCTGATTTGCACTGTTATTTTGTGTAAGTTTCTCAAGTGTTTCTTTTTGTGGCCTTTGTCACTTTTGTGTTTGCAAGTGCCATTTTTCATGATTCCTCTTGTGACAAGTGGTGTTTCTCTTATATTTAACTTCTACAAGTGTCGTTTAATCATTTTGATCTTCGTTAGAAGTGTTGCATCACAGTGCTTTGTCCTTTTTCCTATCAACAATTATTGTTTTTGGGTGTATTCATGCATGCATGTTCTTCTATTTGCATAATATTGCTTAATCGATGTTAGTGATTGATCTGACTGATCCTAAGACCAATATACACCCTTCGCCTGCTCAGTCCTAGATCTGGGGCCTACCTCTCTCCCAGAATAAATTGTCTAATCTTCAAGCCTTGTTGGCCTCTCCCACTATGCATTATGAAATAACAAGCAACAAGAACACTTCCTTGCCAGCTGAAAATGTGAACTATGTAGTCATTGGCCTTGCCCAACTACGTAGTATGAAAGAACAATAAATAGTGGCCTTGTTTTCCAGCTAAAACCATACAATGTGTAATCCAGGTTCTCTCTCGTAGCTAAGATTGTGCATTGTACAGATCCAGTGCACAATTTTCTCCTCTACAACCTGTTATTGTAAAATATTCCTCCACAACTATGCAATGTGCATTTCTAGTGCCCAATCTACCTCTTTGATGGCCAACATTACACAATCTTTTACCTTAGTGACTACTTTTAGTCTTGAAAGTTGATTGTGTTGTTGATCTCTCTTGAACTAGCGTATCATTGCCATGAGTGCATATTTTGAAATAGGTACTACAGATCTGGAACACATTACTCTTTCGTCATTTGGTATCACCATGCCTCCCAAGAAATTTGCATAAAAGGAAGTTACAAAGAAAAATACCAAATAGGCCTTTAACAATACCCCAGCAAGTGTCCTTATTTTTTCAAATACATAGTGTTATTTGGAAAAGGATTATGTTGTCACTTGGTTCACCATAAAAGATTCATTCACTTCCATAGAGTTCAATGAAGAGCTAGAGGATAGAAAATTATATGTAAACATTCAACAATCAAGGTTTCATAGGGTTTGCTATAGATTTCCAGCTCTACCTTGTGCAGATGTTATCAAGTGGATATTGTAGGGCCTAAACACCAAAAGCATGAAATTGAATAATGCTATTGGACAACAACTTTCCTCTTATCGGCCACATGAAATCCACGTGATTTAAAACTTGCCCAAGCCTAAGCAACACCTTGATTCTCTATTCTATGCAACTTGGAGCTATCTCAATATGAAAGAAATGATCAAGTCATGGTGAAAACAATCAGCCAAATTTCTCTAAAAGCATGATAACGCTTATAAAACAAAGTCTCTTAGAAATTTTTATCAGTACTTGATAGCTTTGTGCTGCCAAGTCTATGGAAAGTGAAATATTGGATCCTTCCCCAAAAGATGGGTCTACATGTTTCATCTGATGGTTATGAAAGGAAATATATTCAGTTGGTCCCATTTAGTGTCTCAGTGGCTACATATCAACTTGAACAAAGAAAAAAACACACTGCAAGGCAAGTAACTAGAATTTTTGATGGAATATGTGCTCATAACGAATTCCCTTGTTTGAATTAGATATGGACACCCAAAGAGTCCCCTATCCACATCTATTGCAATTTTTTGGCATAATGAAGCTATCGAGGGTTGTAAGATATACATGTTGAGAACTTTTTCAAGATCTTATATCAGATTATCTTTCAGGAAGAGGCCCCTTGCATGTCCCATGTGATAAGTTAATGGCGTAAGTAGCATATTGGTTTGCCTCACGTGATGGCACATACCTTAGAGTATATTTCTATTAGAAACCTCCTCATATCTTACAGAGAAATGCACTAGATAAGGTAGTCATGTAGGAGATTTCTTATCATGTTGTCACAACTGTGTCTTTAGCATTGTAGAGAAACAAGAAGGCACCTTGGCCTTCCCTCCCTTGGTAGGTGGGGACCTATGAGATGAAGGTCTTAAAGGCCATAGAAGTAGAAGTGAAATAACTTCAGAGCCTTAAGATCAGGACAATGAGATTTCATTGGTAGTATCCCAAAGGAGTATGAAAAAGACACTATTCTAAGTTGCACTTTTCCTATCACATGCATCGAGAAAAGAGGTAGGCCCTTCCCATGTAGTACATGAGCAGAGTGTTACCCAGGAAGGAAAGAAATGAGAATTTCCCACTCCAATGTGCATCAAGTATGAGAGGAATGTTGTACATAATCTAGAAGTAGAGTAGAGTTGTAAGTCCAATGTAGATTCTATCATTATTAAAGTAGCCATGGAAGAAAAAAGGAGAAGAAATAAGCGAGAGGAGGAGAAGAAAACCAAGAGGAAGAATAGATCCATAGGGAAGAGCAAGAAAGGAAAAAAAGGGAAGACATGCAGACACAAGAAGAGTTGAAGAATAAGGATGAATAAGAAGCAAGGAAAAAACAAATGGAGGAACAACAACATAATGAATTGGAATAAGAGGAGAATAGGTTAAAGCAGATGAGGAGCTTGCATGAGAAATTGAGGGCTAGATTCAGGCCCAAGACATGGAGATTGAGCAGGTGGAGCAGAATCAAGAGGTTGACATTGTGCCTATTTTAGAACATGTAAGAAATTAACCCTCACCTCCTATCATAGGTGGCCACATCCCGTTTGATTAAATGGGAATCTCTTCTCCTAATGATGACATGATTATGGATGTTTCTAACCTAATATATCACTAGCTCAAGGACAATGTAGCGTAGGAAAGGAGGAAATACTTCCCTAATGATATGGTTCATCATGATTACATCCATATAGATAAGGTGATTGTTACTGACACTAGGATGAATCCAAAGGAAATTGTAACAATAAAATTGGCCTTTGTAGGCATTGAAAAAGAAAACACAATATTCTTGATGGAAGGAAAAAATCAATTGGCAAAGGATCTAGATGTTGCAAGAAAACAAATTTATCATCTTCGCACTGAGAACCAAATATTATTTTCCATAGAATCTCACTTAAAAGAGATTCAAGTAGCAATATATGGTGAAATTCAGGAATTGGGAGACACCATGAGGTAGAGTTATGAAGAGATGATCGCTTTGAATAAGGGAGTAGTGCCCTTACATGACATGCAGAGGAGGCTGCGATAAAATGTAAAAGCTTTGAAGGTGATTCATTCAACTATCAACACGATCCAAGAATGGGGAGCCAAGTATAGGAATGCACTAGTAGAGTTGGATAGGAAAACAAAACAAGAAGCCTAATTAGAGAAGGTCGAGGTTAGAATTCCCATACAAAGTAAAAGGAAACTCAATACTTATGTGGCCAAGATTATAGTCGCCTATGCATGATTGTACAATGGTTTGGACTCCTTCATCATAACACACAAGATTCCTTCGGTTGGACCATTTGCAGAGATAAAGAGAATGAACATCATTAGGCATGAACATAAAGAATACTTGGACAATTTGAGGCAGGTCACTACTAAAGAAGACTTAGAGATCATTAAGAAAAGAATGTAGGTGTATGTGGCTCGACCCACTGAGGTCAATATGAAACTATTCTTATTATGGAACTAAGAGAAAACTAGATCCAAAATTATTTATCTAGATGCTATGGAGGCTAGAGTTAGATATCAATTAAATCTTCCATCAAATTTTTAGGACATAGTTGCATGATATAAAGATTGGCATCAATATTTTACTACAGAACTAGAATTGGAAGTTTTCGAGCTAGAGTTTCCTCAAACTCAAGATTAATGTATAATTTTTTTACCTTAATAGGATCTAGCACATTTTCTCTTATGTAGGAAGTTTGTCTTATTGTATTTAGAAAGTAATAAAAGCGTAAATGTAAGTGGAAGTCCAAGAATCAAATGTGCAATATGAAGACATTTGTTAGAATAAGGAAAAAATAAGTCCAAGAGTCATGAGGGAAACTCAAAGGTCACAAACGTAGATGAAAGGTCATCCCATTTGTTATAACTAGGCTCTCATAACTAAAACAAAGGGGCTTGGCACTTGATATTAGTAGCCTTAGCTTCTATATTCTAGCATGGGAGTCAGTATCACTCTTTAGAGAAATAAGTGGTGGCTTCATGTTCCACTATTGGGGTTACTGTTATATCATTGTAATTGTACACTTGGAGCTTTCAATTAATGATTAGAAGATATTAAATCCAACACACTTTCATGCATATATCATGGATTTTGTAACACTGCTCTTTATATGTTTGTGGTGTATGTTATCTCATTTAAGATAATGTCTATGAACTATTCCATTAAATTTAGTATGTCTCTTATTGGATGTGTCTTGTATATGCTATGATGATCGATTTTGTCTTGTGAACTAATTTTTTGGCTAACTAATGATTCTTTAATTCAATCATTCATCTATTTAAGGAAAGTATTATTACTTTTCTTATAGTGTCTTTGCCTTTTTCCTTTACGTGAAAGAACCTCTTATAAATTATAATTGGTATTACACAAAGTATACTTAATTGCTATTACCAAGGAAATATGTATATCATCTTATGTGTTTATTTCATCCAAGGCACATCTTTGAGATCACACTCATGGCAACTGGATGTATTTTTATTTGGGTCTCCTATTCCAAATGATGCGATGTCTAATTGGGATTTCATATGAGGCAAACCCCCCTAGTTAATGGATTTCCAACACCATCAATAGGTCTACAGACAATTTAGTGTAGGAATAAGATTCTAAGTACAATTAATTTGTGGATGTTGAAAAACTTCAAGAAAGTGTGGAAATTCCAGAACCAACACTGAGAATATCTACCCTTGGATAAAAAACAAAACATGGGACTTGGTAGAAATTCTTAAAGATAGAAAGGTGTCAAGGTGTAAGTGGGTCTAAAAATTGAAAAAAGTCATTGATGATTACGTTGAAATGTATAAAGCTATACTTGTCACAAAGAGATACACTTGCATGGAAGGTATTGATTTCCATGAGATATAGTAATCAATTGTTAAGTTTGTTTCCATATGTATTATCTTGGCATTAGTTGCTTGATTGATTTAGATCTTGGCCCATTGGATTTTAAATCAATTTTTTACGTGGAGATTTGGATGTGGAGATACACATGGAATAAGAAAAATATTTTATTGAACATCACAAAAGACACTTAGTTTACAAAATCAAGAAGTCATTGTACAATTTGAATTAGTTTCTCAAGCATTGGTACAATAATATTGATTCCTTCATGATGAGCCAAAATTATACTAGAAGTGAGTATGCCCATTATGCTTATTTCAAAAGTTTGAATGGTATATCTATAATCTTGGTGTTATATGTTGATGATATGCTTGTTGCAAAAGCATGGATGAGATCAACAAGTTCAAGGCTTAAATGGGTGGAAAATTGATATGAAGGATCTACAATTAGCATATCAAATCTTAGGCATAAAAGTACACAAGTATAGGAACAATGGTAAGCTCTCATTTTCAAAACATATGCATGTCTAAGAAAATACTTCTAAAATTTAGAATGAATAATGTGAAACTTATAAATAAACCTTTATATTCCCATTTTATGTTTTTAGGCTTATGTCTCAGTGAGGACGAAAATGACTATACATTTTGTGTAACATATGTTAACGAAGTAGGAAATTTGATGGGTGTTGTTTATAGGTAGATAGAAAATATAGGAAAAGAGCGTCGAAATGTAGTGAAATAGGTGCTTCGATATCATAGAGGCACATGTGATTATTACATCAACTTTAGCGGTTCTAGTCATTCTATTTGTGGTTATGTTGACTCAAATTTTGTAGGTGATTTGGATAGGATGATATATACTTCAAGTTATATATTTAATCTTGTAGGAGTATCTATTAGTTGGATGCCAAATAATTAAGAAACAATTGTTTTATCCACTACCTAGGTAGAAAATATCACCGTCTCACATACTTGCAAGGAGGAAATTTGGTTTAAGGGTCGTTTGGGTGAGCTTGGAAGAATGCAGGACAATGTATGTATATTATGTGATATTCAAGGTTCTATCTATTTGCCTACAAATATAATTATCATAGTAAGATTAAGTGTATTGATATTAAGTACCATTTTGTAATAGATGTTATTCATGGAGGTGGAGCAGATCTTAAAAAGGTTCACATTCAAGAAAGTTGTGTAGATATACTTAGAAGAGAAATGTTGTTAGAGAAGTTGCAGTAGCGTTTGGTTTCTCTTGTCTTGCCAAAGAGGTGATGAAAAGGCTTGGGAATGTGTGAGGGAATTATTGTGAAGGTGAAAATTGTAAGAGTAAAAAATAAAAATAAATTGTAAAAAAAAAAACTTCATGTAAATTTTTTTGGTAGCTTGAATATTTATGTTGGTTTCTGAAATCATAGTAGTTTATATAGATAATATAATAGTTCTAAGATAGACATATCAGGCATCACACGATATAATGGATTACAATAGAAAGCTTCTCCTTGTGATAAGATATTTTATGTCCCTAATAAGTGAGGACTACATCGGTAACGTAATCTAAATATGTATCTCAATCTTGAATGATTATTGGTGGCCTTGTAAATTGAGGTTTTTGTGCCAAATAGAGATATAGTTTTAGCTCCTTGAATTAATTTAATTTTTCCTAAGAATAAACAAACTTGGATTTGGCTCCACCCTTGGTCACTTGGCTATGGGGCCAAGCAATATAAGACAACCCTAATGAACCCGTGGTAGCATTTTTTTGAGGCCTAAGAAGTTACAAATCTTCACTAGTGTCATTAGAGATGGCCAATCATGAATGGCATGGAACTTGGATGGATCCACATGCACACCGTGCTCATACATGATGTTTTCTTAACACAATTTAAAGGATATCAAATGAGTACTTCTCCATATTAGCATATATTGAATGTGCTTACAATACTCCTACTAGGTTCAACTATAGATGGTATATCCTATAGATATGTGACTACAAATAAATTGGTGAACGACCATAAAAAATCATCCATAATCCTCATGAATTTTGTTATGGCATTCATCAAGTTGAAATACATTGAAACGACTCAAAGATACAATATTTAGACTTAAAGGTTGTCTTCCATACATAAAGTTTCTCAAATAGAATTTAATGTTAATGATCATAGTGCAAGTTGCATTGTTGGCTAGTGTAAGATTCTCATCATTAGTTGAGTTAATTGATGGTGTATGGTGGGAGGTTCAATGCCATTGACAAACTTAAATTATTGATGACCTTTATTAAGATAACATACTTCTAGTTGTTATTGTCACCAACGAAATGTAGAATAACCCCCCTCACCTGCACCTATGAGTCAAATTTATTCTCAACTTCTTTAGGCTCTTTTAGGTTGTCTAGGTTGAATTTTGTGGTACTGAATTTGTTACATTAAGATCCACATCGATGACTAATTTTCCCTTGTCTAAGCCATAGTTTTTTCCAAGGTAAAATTAGATTCTAATGATTTTATCTTAACCAACAATGATTTTTTTAATGGTAAGTGTTATGCCAAGGTTTCTTATGGATCTCACACTAGCTTGCAGTTTTATTCTATCATTTCCTATTATACTTCTTTAGAGGTGGCTTAGAATAGTTGTCATAAGGTCGGTTATCATTGATATATTATTTATTCTACTAGATAGGGATAACTTTACCAATATTTTGTTGTGGTTTATTTAAAACCCACTATCTCTTACCCTTTTGTTAAAAGTTTTGATTGAACTTAATAATGTACTAGTAAGCTACTCCCAATGAAGATATGTTTAAAAATACAATTTAGTTTGGATGTAACTATGTAGGCCACTATGGTAATTTAGAGTTAAACTTTAGTTCGGATTTCTTGATACCCAAGTTTGAACACAATATATGGAAGGTATTGGCGTACTTAGGAACCACCTAGTATTCATCCTAACACAATTCATCCATATCATGTATTGACCATTGTAGTTTCCAATAGGTTAGAATTCTTCCTTTATCTCAATCTTGAATGATTATTGTTTGCCTTGTAAATTGAGGTTTTTGTGCCAAATAGGGATATAATTTTAGATTATTGAATTAATTTATTTTTTCCTAAGAACAAACAACTTTAATTTGGCTCCACCCTTGGTCACTTGGCTATGGGGCCAAGTAATATAAGATAATCCTAACGATCCAGGTGGACCTTCATAAAAGTACTAGTAGCATGACAAAAGGCTCAAAACTCGAAGTGGCAGAATCTAGATAATCTTAGCATCAGATCGAAGTTCTCGTCATCCTCATTCCAATGATGTGAATGACACTTAAATCTGAGTCCAAACGATAAAGTTAGAGCAAGTCAAAGTTTGAGTTTGACATGTCCAGGTAGCAAGGAGAAGATGACATGGCATATCTTCAGTGGATCCGGAGCGCCACATGGGAGGATGCCACTGGACCCTACATATCGCATATCAGCGAAAAGGAGGAGCACTTAAGGAAGAATTAGCCCCTTGTGTTCTCGACTGCAATTGCCATATGAAATATCATAGGCGAAAGGAGTTATGAATCAGCCTAGGCATGACTTAGATGCTATGCAATATACATCACATATCCCAATAACAAAAAAGAGATGGTGCTTGCGATGCATTTCAAAAAAAGGTACCGATTGCGATTTCACAGTGGGCACCGATTGAGACTCTGTGATAAGAGGCCCCAACCCGATATACTATATATCATGATTAATAAACCAAACGGGTCCACATATGTTGTAGAGTGCTAGCCAGTGCGTCAAGGGTTAGGCATGAAACATTATGACATATGGTGAATACTCCTGTTGGATCTGTACTTATCACACGATGCCTGTGTCCGGGCTTGGATTGTTCGCCAATAAGTTGGAAGTCTCAATAAACCCACCACCAAGACTCATGCATTGTTGTAATGGGTTGATTTATTAGAAATTGGCTTCTCTATTATGGAAGGGTTGTTTCCATGAATCTGTCCACCTGATAACCTTAGGTATTATGTTGGAACTGCCCAATTTTGAGGGATGCCGCCATGATATTATATATATGACTATTGTGTTGGAGAAAGGGAGGGGAGGACTAGCCAAATACACATATTTTACTGCATACAGTAGGCCTTGACCCTGGCAGTAGGCCAGAACCTTGCCTTGAATAGTAGGGAGGTTCTGAGAAGGTTGCAGAGGGCCCGATTATCCAAATTGAGAGTTTGGATAGGCGTTTTTTCACTATTGTTTTCCAGGAGTTCAGTGGTTCTGTCTGTTTTCAAAGTTGGGCTCTCCATTCTCTGCCCATTTATAATCTTGGAGGTATATTGGTTGTAATTTCTTATTTCTGTACTTTTATGTCTTTTATGCCACTAATACAAAGAAGGCCTCCCCACTATTGAGTAGGGCCTAGAGACATAGTCCAAAATGGATGAACTTTGTAATCAAATCATTGTGTCATGGTTTTTTTTGTTCTTCTGATTATTTTTCTCATTGTTTATGTGATTTTAAGTTCCGTGGTTAATTAACTCTATTATATGTAATTCCGATGCATCTGTAAGTAAAAGATCCTGTATCAAGTTTTTTATCAGAGCAAGTCTTTGTAGATGCGGATTGCATGAGTTTATGCTAACCCGAAACAAGCTGCAGAAAGGAGAAGGAATTCTTAACTCCTTTGATATTGAAGCAGGACATGGATAGTAAAGAAGAAACATGGACAATGAAGAAGCTCGTTGGCAAGAGGAACAACATTTTCGAAAGGTATTCTATAATATGGCAGGAAAAGTAGATAAGATGTTTGCAGAGTATGAGAAGTCACTTGGGCATGAGAAGAAGGATGCCGATGATCATGAATCAACAAATCATGAAGGTGGTGGAGAATATCCTCCTCCCTCTCCTTCTTCCAGTGATATTTCTCATCACTCTCATAGAAATTTCAAATAGACCTCCAAGAAACCATTCTTCAAGTTAGATGTGAAGTTCGACTTGGCCATGTACAATGGAGAATGTAGTTCAGAAAAATTCAATAACTAGATCAGATAGATAGAGGTTCACTGTCAAATCCATCAGATTGAAGAAGATGAGGCGAAAGTCCAGTTAGAATCTGTTTGGCTAAGTGACATTTCCCTCGTTTGGTGGGAGAGCAAGTTATAGAAGGGAAGCACGAAGTCAGGTAACCTTATGTCCTCTTGGTATAGCTTTATTTCTGCATTAATGGACAAATTATACCCTCTGGGCTATAAGAAAAAGGCACTTATGGACTGGTAATACTTAAGGCAATGTAAGGGCCAGAATGTACAAATCTTCACAGAGGAATTTCAGAAAAAAGCATTGAATCTAAGCATCTCATTAGATGCACCCAAAACTATAACTAAGTACAAAGGTGCGATACATAGTTACCTCAAACACTTTTTTTTATTGTTTGAGCCTACTTCAATTGACATGGTCGGCGTTAAAGCTATACATCTTGAAAGTCGAGGAAAAAATGATCGAGATGACCAAACCAAGAAGATGCCATTCAAACCTCAGCATGGAAAATTCTAGAAGAAAGGAAAATGGAAGGATAAGAATATAGTCGTTGCCAAGAAGGGGGATGGAGGAACACCATTGTGCACTCACTACAAGAAGGACAGGCATCACGAGGACCACTGCTGGAAACTACATTCGAAAATGAGATCGAAGAGATTTGGTGGAAAGGGTAAGAAGAAGACAGTGGCAACAACATAGGACCTTGGATCATATTTTGATGATGAAGCATTGATAACAACCTTGGGTCCAAAGGGTACTCTTTCTACTAATCATAGTTCTGATTTGGTGGCAGGCACTAGTTATTTGAATGATCTTGAGAGTCGTGAGCAAAAGAGAATTGAGTTCTTCCACATTAGAGCTTTCGTAAAGCAAACAAAGGTGGAAACTTTGTTTGATTTAGGTTCTCAAACAAACTTAATCTTAGATTCCTTAGTAAAAAGGCTGAGCCTTGAAACTAAACCTCATCTAAGTCCATACCTGATTGGTTGGGTAAGCAATAAAGCCAAATTGCAGGTCACCAAGCAGTGTAGGGCCACATTTATAATCGCTTCTAAATTAGTTGATAAGGTAGATTTAGATGTAGTACCTTTGGAAATCTGTGGAATCATCTTGGGAAGCCCATATTTATATGACAGAAAGGTCATTTTCTTTTGGCATGAAAATAAATACCACCTCACTAAGGATGGGGTAGAATATATAGTTAGAGCTCATCACACAAAAGTTATTGGTAACATTTTCATTGAAGGACAAATTAAAATATTGGTTAATTCCAATAAAGGGTGCATGCTCATGGTAGTGAGGGTGAAATAACCCAAGATGGTTGACGCTTTCAAAGGCTATGATCTTGATCATAAGAAGGAATTATTTGAAATTGTTTCTGGATATGATGAACTGTTTCAAGAACCGAGAGGATTGCCCCGTAAATGGGAAATCCAACATGAGATCCATTTGAAAGAGGATGCTCCTTTACCAAATGTTGGCATGTCCAGGGTGGCTTCTATCGAGATGGAGGAGATCAAGAAATAGGTGTAGGAACTATTAAATGAGGGAGTCATCAGACCAAGTTCTTCTCCTTGCAGCTCACCAATCATGTTGGTGCCCAAGAAATACGACACATGGATAATGTAGGTGGATTAGAGGGAACTGAACAAGTTCGCTGTGAAGAATCGATACCCCCTCCCTCGCATTGATGAGTTTTTAGATCAATTAAAAAATGTTGTTTATTTTTTCAAGGTGGATTTTCATAGTGGTTATCACCAAGTTAGAATTACAGAGCGGGATGTCTAGAAAATTGCATTCAAAACCAAGCAGGGGTTGTTCAAATGGACCATGAATGGATGGTGATACAATTCAAACTGTGCAACAATCCAGCCACATTTATGAGGGTAATGAATGACTTATTTCAGACATTTCTTGATCATTTTGTTCTCGTGTATCTGGACGATATTCTTCTATACAGTAGGACAAGGAAGGAACATGTGTGTCACATAAAGAAAGTGATGATGTTCTGAAGAAAGAAAAATTAAATTTGACACTCGCAAAATGTGAAGTTGGAAAGACTTCTCTGATTTATTTAGGCGATATTGTCAGTAATGGGAAATTAACGATAGACCCCTCTAAAGTGGAGGCGATAATGATGTGGAATGAGGCCACGATTTTCATAGAAGTGCAAAGTTTTCTGGGTGCAATGCAATATTGGAGAAGGTTCATAGTGAACTTCTCCATTAGGTTGACTAGTGTGAAGCAGGCCTTTCAGTTGGGAGGCAAACAACATAAATCCTTCAATACATTGAAAGAGAATATCAGCACGAGACCGGTGGTAGCCTTACCAGACTTCAATAGCCTTTTGAAATTGAAACATATGCTAGCAGATATGTCATGGGTGTTATATTGATGCAAAAAAGAAAGCCAATTTTTCACCATTTGGAGAATTTCTTCAAGGCTGTTGTGAATTATCCTACAGATGACAGGGATTTGTATGCCTTGGGATACCATGATCCACACGGATCATCAGCCCTTGCGGTATCTTTAGTCACATACCAAGCTTCAGCAAGCCCGTTACTTCATATGGATGGGATTCCTCCAACAGTTTCATTTGGTAATAAAATATAGGAAGGGCACTAGCAAAAAAATAGTAGATACAATTTCTCTCCCTCCTATTTCTGCATCTATAGTTTTTCAAAATGTATCTCTGGCATTAGGAAGTTATGCTGAACAATATGCTAATGATAATTATTTTAAATAAATCTATGCAAACTGACTCATGGATCGCAGGTCGACAATTATTACCTGCAGGGAAATCTATTGTACCATCTTGGAAAACTATGTATACCCAGTGATGAAAGGGCTTATGTAATACGAGAAGCTCATACCTCTCTGGTGTCTGGTCATTTTGGCATTGAGAAAACTTTATGTCATTTGTAGAGGTTTTGTTTTTGGCCTCATATGAAAAACATTGTGACTGGCTTTGTAAATGGTTGTGTGTTGTGTTCTATTTGAAAGCCCTCTAATAGAAAACATGGGTTGTACACACCACTCCCTATTCTAATTCAACCACAGGAAAGTGTGTCCATGGACTTTGTAGGAGGATTACGTATGTCTAGGAAAGGTCATGACTGTTTGTATGTCGTTGCTGATAGGTTTAGTAAAATGTGTACTTTAATGCCTTGTAAAAAGTAGGTCAGTGCTGAGCAGACTGCTTTTCTTTTCTTTCAGCATGTTTGGGTCCATTTTTGGTTGGCCAAATCTATTGTGTCAGATTGAGACTCCCACTTTCTTGGGGAGTTTTGAATCAGTTTATGGAGAATGATGGACACCAAGCTAAAAAGAAGTACGACATTTCATACACAGATCGATGGACAGACAGAGGTTGTTAACCGTACTCTGGTACACTTGTTGTGAGGCCATTGTGGGAAACATCCCAAGTTGTGGGATGAGCAGATTCCTTATGTGCAACATGTATACAATCAAGCAACACACTCATCTACACAGAGCTCACCGTTTGAGACATGTTTTGGTTATCTACCCAAAGATCCCTTGGACATGATATTTGGGAAAGAGGAAGATGGCAACAGATGAGATGATAGGGACAAGGCATGGAAGTTCATTTAGCGGGTACAGGTAATTCATCACGCAGTGCAGGAGCAGTTGGAGAAGAGTCAAGATCGGTATAAATCTCAACATGATCAGCACCGAGTTTACCATCAGTTTCAAGTTGTGGACAAGGTATGGCTCCATATCAACAAAGTTAGAATGAAGGGAGAAGGGGAGAAACTGAGACCGATATGGTCCCTTCACCATATTGGAAAAGATTGGAGACAACGATTTTCATCTTGACTTGCCTGCTTATATGCAAATGTACTCCATGGTAAATGTGGAAAACTTGAATCTTTATGAAACTCCATTGATTATGGATACCGAGGAGGTAACATAGATTCCTACAATGGATGATTTTGCAACCGAGTATCTTGATAAGTTGCCCGAAGATATCATACTCATTTGGAGGACTAGAACCTCACAACGGGGAGATGTGGAGTACATCCATGTTGGCTTGAATGCATCCAAGAAAAGTTCGATGGATGGAGAAGGAAAAAGTGAGGGAGAAATTTCGTCACTTACCAATTGACTGAAAAGTCTTTTGGTGATCCAAAACCTCTTAGTGGGGAGGATTGATCTAGGTGGATGTTTAGAAAAGTACCAGTCGCATGAAAAAATGCTCAAAACTTAAAGTGGTAGAATCTGGATAAGCTTAGCATCGGATCAAAGTGTTCTTCATCTTGATTCCAACAATGTGAATGTCACTCAAATCTGAGTCTAGATGAAAAAGTTAGAGAGTAAAATTTTGAGTTTGACTTGTCCAGGTAGCAGAGAGAAGATGACATGGCATAGTTTCAACGAATAAGGGAGTGCCATGTGGCAGGATGCCACTAGACCCCGCATATTACATATCGGCGAAAAGGAGGTTTACTTAAGGAAGAATCGGACCTTAGTATTCCCAGCTGCGCTTGCGATATCACATACCGCAGGTCGGAGGAGTTACGAATCGGCCTTAGTAGGACATAGATGCGATGCAATGTACATTGCATGTCGTAATCATAAAAAAGAGTTGGTTCTTGCGATGTGGTTCAGGAAAAAGTGTTGGTTGTGGTTTTGCAGTGGGTGTCGATTGTGGTACTGCGATAAGGGGCCTAGAACCAATATACTATATATCATGATTAATAAACCCAGAGGGTCCGTAGATGTTGTAGTGTGCTAACTAGTGTAATGAGGGTTTCATGCTCATTTCGATAATGTGATAGGAGTGCTAGATGTTAAACATTATGGCATACGGTGAATAGTCCTATTGGATCCATAGTTATCACAGAATCCCTGTGTCTAGGCTTGGATTGTCCGCCGATAAGATGAAGCACTGATAAACCTACCACCGAGACTCATGCATTGTTGTAATGGGTTGCTTTATTATACATTCGGATTTCTATTACGAAAGGGTTGTTTCCACAAATCCTTTCGCATGCTAACCTTGGGTATTATGTTGGAACTACCTGATTTTGAGGGATGCCACCATGATCTTATATATATGAATGTTGTGTGAGAGAATGGGAGGGGAGGACTGGCTAAATACACATATTTTACTGCATACAACATACCGTGACCCTAGCAGTAGGCCAGAACCTTGCCTTGAGCAGTAGGGAGGTTTTGAGAAGGTTGAAGAGGGTCTGATTATCCAAATTGAGAGTTTGGATAAGTGTTTTTTCACTATTTTGCACCAGGAGTTCAGTGATTCTCTCTGTTTTCAAAGTTGGGCTCTCCATTCTCTTCCCATCTATTAGCTTGGAGGTATAAGGGTTGCAATTTCTTGTTTCTATACTTTTGTCTCTTTTATGCCACTAATAGAAAGAAAGCTTGTCCACTATTGAGTAGGGCCTGGAGACGTAGTCCAAATTGAACGAACTCCATAATCAAATCATTGTGTTATGTTTTTTTGTGTTATTCTGATTATTTCCGCATTGTTTATGTGATTTTAAGTTCCATGGTTAATTAACTTTGTTATATGTAATTCTGATGCATCTATAAGTAAAAGATCTCCGATCACCTAATGAACCTATGGTATCATATTTTGAGGCCTAATAAGTTACAAAGATTCACTAGTGTCATTAGAGATGGTCAATCATGAATGACATGTAACTTGGATGGATCCACATGCACACTGTGCTGATACATGATGTTTTCTTAATACAAATCAATGCATATCAAATGCGTACTTCTCCATATTAGCATTTATTGAATTTTCTTAAAATACAACTACAAGGTTCAAATATAGATGGTATATGCTCTAGATATGTGACTACAAATAAATTGGTGAATGACCATAAAAAATCATCCATAATCCTCATGAATTTTATTAGGGCATTGGTCAAGTTGAAATACATTACCACCACTCAAAGAGACATTCTTTAGACTTAAAGGTTGTCTTCCATACATCAATTTTCCCAAATAAAATTTAATGCTAACCTAACATTAGCATAATTTTACTAAAACTCAACATTTATGAATTTATCGAGAAGCTCATCACTTTGAGGGATTCGATCTTGGTTCTTGATTGAATTTTTTTTCTATGTATTTATGATCGATACAAATTCACCATGTTTGATCTTTCTTTTGAATTAACATGATTAGTATCTTTTGAGGTGAGGAGCTTGGTAAAATGTGTCCCATTGGTATTCACTCTTGAATTTGGTGTTTGATCTCCTCCTTGTCCAAAAGGAAACATACTTATTTTGTGTTGTTAGGTAGACAGGGCACCCAATGTCAAATCAACTACATGCATTACTTGATAGTGAAAGGTAACTTTGAAGGTGAAATAAATATATCTCTATATTGTTCCACCATATTCTCTACCTGGTTCTAATATAGAGAGAGACCCCTTACAAAGGCCTTGATAGTTGTAGTGATATTATTGTCATCCTCCAACGAAACTGTCAAAATGAAAATATTTGATTCTAAGAGATACATTCCTACATTTATTAGCTGTCATCACAAAGACTATCATAGTGGACACTACCTATGGAACCCTACAAAATTACCTCTTAATGTAACAATGACATTATATGGGCTAGACTTATAAAAAGCATGACAGTTCTACAAAAGTGATTGTTCATGTTAAAATCACATGGAACGAAAATAGATATATGAAATATAAGCATTAGATTGCATCTATTATTCACAATGATACATATTTATAATACATTGTACATGACTCTTGGATTCATCTTCCAATGTCTCTTCGACTCTGATGGTTATTCACATTACACACCAACCCATAGAAGATTAGGCGTCGAATATTCTACCCTTAATCTGAAGGGGTATGTATGAATCCAAAAAGAGGGTTGTAATACATAATGTGCAAAAATGCATGGCAGCGCTAGGCTGAATGTGCTCTCTGAAATTTTGTTATAAGGTGATGGTTTAAGGATGACCAACAACACTCGAACGCTTTGTGCAATTCCTAGAACTCTTCCAAGTCCGATAAGAAGCTGCAATATTCTGCTAGAGGAAGTGTCCCTAATGCTTTGGAGAGGGAGACCTTCAACCTGCAAAAGGGAGGTCTACAACATGCTGTGGCTTAAGGATAACCACCAACTCTGGAATGCTTAATGCAATTCCTGGAACTCTTACAAAACGGGCAAGAAAGTGAAGTCCTCCGCTAGAGGAAGTGTCCCTAATGTTATGAAGAGAGGTCTCAACCGCATAGAGATGGTTTAAGGCTCACCACCAACTGAAGGCATGATCAAGGGCATCTTTTTCTCTGGTTACAACTCTGAATTTGCTATGGCACGTTGTGGCTCGGGCTTGCTAGATGTGGCTTTGAAGCTTGTAGATGACCATCACTTCCACCCCTGTCAGATACAAGGTGAGATGATGGAGAAAACTCAACTGCAAGACTGTTCAATACTCTATAACAAGTTTGGACATATGACTAAAATATATTCTTGGTCTTGATGCTCATTACCAATAAGAGATCCATCTGTAGGTTTTAACCCCGTACAGAAATTACCTGCATACGCATTCTAAATCACAGGAAAAATAAAATTGCGAGAGCATAACACATAAAACACATATACATAGAGATTTCCCACTGGATCTCAAGACCGAGACTACCAGCTTGATTTTTTCATTATATTCCTTTCAATGTTACAATACATATTTATACAT
>APFE031065402.1:0-51545 GCA_000404065.3 Pinus taeda
ATCTCCCCATAAACCTCTGGATCCTAAGGGTATATTGTTTGAGGCAGATCTGGCCATTTTGTCTAAATAGATTTCCCGATTGCTAATGTTATGCATTTCTTTTAGTGACTCTTCATGCAGTTCATGTTCGTAAGACAAAATTGCCTCTCTATCTTGTTTTTCAAGACAATCTCTAAAATACTCTATTGTTCCTTTCCTTAGCTCTACTGATGTGTATTGAAAATGTAGCAAAAGTTCTAAACTATCGAATAAACAGTCTCCAATTAGATATGCGAAATTTTTCACACGAAATAAGTGATGTTTTTGCAAGAGTAATTGCAACTTGTGCTCCTCGGACATAGTAGACATGCTTCTAAGTGACTAAAATCTCAGTGCCTGACTAACATCTTCTTGTTGTTTCATTGCAATTTTGTTATAGTCAATGCCTATTTTTTGTCTTTTCAAATCCTTCTGAGCAATGTCCTTAAGCACATGCAAAGATACACTTTTGCTGTGCTTGTTTAAGTGACAAGATGGTTTTAATTTAGTTTCAACAGATTGACATTTTGTTTCAGGTTGTGCTTCAGTATTGTTCTTTGAGGAATGCGCTGAATGAAACATTACAGCATCTTGTTCATATGAGACATTGGTTTGTTGTTGGAAGGTAAAACCAATTGTAGGTTGCGTACGAACCAAAGGTTCGAAGTGCCCATTCAGAGGATCCTCGTCATGGAATAATATGTCGAGAGTATTTGCCATAAGACTTGAATTGAAGTGCAAATAAATCCTCATCTTTGTTTTGGACCAAACTTTAATTGGAATCTTCAGCCAATTTGAGAGCCAATGGATACAGAAAATATCTCCCCACAGCCCTCTTGATCCTAAGGGTATATTGTTTGAGGCAGATCTAACCATTTTGTCTAAATAGATTTCACGATTGCTAATGTTATGCATTTCTTGAAGTGACACTTCATGTAGTTCATGTTCATAAGACAAAATTGCTTCTCCATCTTGTTTTTCGAGACAGCGTCTAAAATACTCTATTGTTCTTCTTCTTAGCTCTACTGATGTGTATCGGAAATCTAGCAAAAGTTCTAAACTATCGAATAAACAGTCTCCAATTAGATATGAGAAATTTTCCACACGACATAAGTGATGCTTTTGCAAGAATAATTGCAATTTGTCTTCCTCAGACATAGCATACATGATGATGACTAAATGTTCGATGCAATATTATGTTTAGTCATGCAATGCAATTACTGGTCACAAAGCAAGTTGAACAATGCAAATGCATATAGAACAGAGAATATTATGTTTAGTCATGCAATGCAATTATTGGTCACAAAGCAAGTTGAACAATGCAAATGCATATAGAACAGAGAATCATTGTGTGTATATTTGGAACTGCAAATGTCTACTAAACTGCTCAGAGGGTTTTAATATCAGAGTTCAAAATGCCACTGCCAAAGACCAAAAAGAACCTGTTGTACGTTAGGACCAGTGGTTGTAATTGTATATCGTTCTACTCAGCAGTCAAATACAACGTAAAATTAATAAGTGAGATAAAGCAGTAAATTTAAGGCATCAAAACACCAATGAGGGGAATAAATTCAACCATTTCATAACAATGTATATAAGGGCATTGCTTTATTCCATCTATTCCAACTCAACTTCGCACAAAGTCAACAGTGATTGTAAATTGGAGGGAATAGCATAACAGATGAGACTCATTCATTAGCACACCATTCAGCCTCTGACTGAATTTTGTTAAGAGAGAAAATTACCAAGATTATAGTTATCAATATGAAAGTTGAATCATAATATCCAAGACGAGACAATATCACAAATCATCCATATCTTCTCTTAATCCAGATATAATTATAAGAAGGAGCATTCATTCACTGCTATAAAACAGTAGAATAGATCATATTAAATATCCACCACTACTAAGGGGTGGTTGAGGTCCGAGGGTAGGTGGCCCGACTTAGAAAGCCATCAATTGTAACAAATCTATCCCTTAATCCCATCTAACACAAAACTCGTTATCTTCATTGTTGAGAATGATAAATTATAACGGATGAAAGTAGAAAAAGAAGAATAATTAGAATGGCACAAACACAGTGATGCTGACATTGAAGTCAAAGCCCATAATCGACCTCAACTAGCATTGATAACTGAACTAACTAAAACCTAATCAACCTGTATAGACGAGTCAGTTCACAAGCTGAAGAAATGAAGGTCAAACTTCATGCACTGTAAGAAGATTAGGCATGATGAAGATTGCTCGATCTTACAACCAAATAAATAACCAACTACTACAACTACAAACAATTTACAAATTCCATCCCTGTACATGTGCATATACAAATACACGTGTGTGGATGAATTTGTGTTTATCTAGATTAATTTATTTCTAATTTATCCTTGAGTTTCAGTTAAATAATGTTAATTAAAGTGAAATTCAATGAAATTGAATCATTTTTATGAAAATTTGCCAATTATGAGTTAGAGCTACTTTTGCAGGTTATTATTTGATTTTTATAAACCCTCTTGCATAAAAGAACCATAGAATTCAGTGCCATAGTCTATCTGTTTTAGGTTTTTGGTGCTTTTCCAGGCATATTTCTCAGTCAAATTTGCCCTAAATTTGGTAAGGATTAATTGCAACAAGCCAATTCTCGGTGATTTCATTGTCTGGATTAATTCTGTAGTTGTCGATTGCTAAAAAAGAAGTTTTAGATGGGATCTACTAGTAAGCTGATTCTAGAGCCAGTGCCGCTCTTCTTTGCTTCAATGCAGTAAGGCTTGATTTAGAAGAGTTTGACTAGCTAGATTCAGGTAGAGAAGCCAGAGAAGTGAGTAAGCCAGTGGACATAAATGACTAGAAAATGCAAAGCATGCAGAAAGAAGCATCCACAGAAGATATTATTGTACTGCATTTTGTGCCAGGACAATAATGGACTCAGCGTGAAACTTAAGAAACAGAGTGTAGCAGGTAATCATATCAAATTCCTATCAGATATCTTTTGAGTTTGGCTTCAGAAGACAAACAAACAACTCAGAAGTGAAGGCTTTGTCCATAGTGATGACAATTGCTCAGGAGGCTAGATTAAGTGATATAAGCACTTATTGAGGTTCAAAGTTGAGTATTCCTTGGATTAATAGGTCAAATTCAAAGCAATCGCAGTCAAAGCCAATAAAAAGTAGAAAAAGAAGAATAATTAGAATGGCAAAAGCACAGTGATGTTGACATTGAAGTCAAAGCCCATAATCGACCTCAACTAGCATTGATAATTGAACTAACTAAAACCTAATCAACCTGTATAGACGAGTCAGTTAACAAGCTGAAGAAATGAAGGTCAAACTTCATGCACTGTAAGAAGATTAGGCATGATGAAGATTGCTCGATCTTACAACCAAATAAATAACCAACTACTACAACTACAAACAGTCTACAAATTCCATCCCTGTACATGTGCATATACAAATACACGTGTGTCGACAAATTTGTGTTTATCTAGATTAATTTATTTCTAATTTATCCTTGAGTTTCAGTTAAATAATGTTAATTAAAGTGAAATTCAATGAAATTGAATCATTTTTATGAAAGTTTTCCAATTATGAGTTAGAGCTACTTTTGCAGGCTATTATTTGACTTTTATAAACCCTCTTGCATAAAAGAACCATAGAATTCAGTGCCATAGTCTATCTGTTTTAGGTTTTTGGTGCTTTTCCAGGCATATTTGACCGAAAATTGTTTTGTCAGATTGCAGCGAAAAACTCCAAAACTCATAATAGGTAGAAAACGCCCCCCAATTCAGTAGATTATTGCTAGCTTTTTTGTTATTTTTGGGTTATTTTTCTATAATTTTAGGATCTGAAACTAGTAAGCTCATTGAGTGAGCCACAAAACTGAGCTTAAGTGGTTTCGTGACAGGAATAGTTGAGCTTCTGTTGATGTTTGTGGTAGGTGTCTATTTTGCAGGAAAAGAAGTACTTCACGAAAAGCAAAGCCAGAAGAAGGAAATGACTTAAAACAATATCTTAGGACTACAGGGAAAGAACTAAGATCGAAACTTGATTTCTCCATTGAACATTGATTAAGCGATAAAAAAATTCATTTCTAAGATCCGGATTTAAGCATTTTCGGGATCAGAATAACAACCTATTGTTGTAAATACATAAGCTCAAAAATCAAGTGTGGAAGATATATTGGTCTTCGGACACAAAGTAAAAATACAACAAAACTACAAATTAATAACGTAGGAACATGCCATTAACAAGCGCATACAAGGGCATCAGTTGCAGTGTAGGGCCATATGAATAAGCTAGTAAGCTGATTCTGGAGCTAGTTCCACTCTTCTTTGCTTCATTTTGTGCCAGGACAATAATCGACTCAGCATGAAACTTAAGAAACAGAGTGTGGCAGGTAAGGGTGACATAGATGAAACAAATCCCAGTGGCTTCTTTAATGGAGTAGCTCAACATAATCCTGGTGAAAGTCTATAAACCTCGTAATCGTATTAGATTCATATCAGATATCTTTTGAGTTTGGCTTCAGAAGACAAACAAACAACTCAGAAGTGAAGTCTTTGTCCATAGTGATGACAATTGCTCAGGAGGCTAGATTAAGTGATATAAGAACTTATTGAGGTTCAGAGTTGAGTATTCCTTGGATTAATAGATCTATGGAACCGAGAAATATCAATTTAGATGGTGGTCTACAGCTAGCTAGTGATTCAAAGACGGGGTTAGAATCCATCAAGCATAATACTATTACAGATAAGCTATGAAAACTGGAATGCAGCAGAGCAGCAGGGTCTGTATTATAGATATGATCTCAATATGGGGTAGAGGATGTCTTATCTAGTGATTTAAAGACCCCTGGATGTTACATTCCATCCCCATAGACTGTCATAGATGGCTACTGTTACTGTCTTTCAACTGAGCTCTTCACTGTTATTTTAATTTTTAAGATGCTAATTTTTTCCCTAAACACAGGGGTATAATGGATCGAATATAGAATCTAAGAGTAAGAAACTACAGATTATCATCCATATCTTCTCTTAATCCAAATATAATTATAAGAAGGAGCATTCATTCACTGCTATAAAACAGTATAATAGATCATATTAAATATCCACCACTACTAAGTGGTGGTTGAGGTCTGAGGGTAGGTGGCCCGACTTAGAAAGCCATCAATTGTAACAAATCTATCCCTTAATCCCATCTAACACAAAACTCGTTATCTTCATTGTTGAGAATGATAAATTATAATGGATCTAAGCAACATCGTTGTGGTCAAAAAATTTCAATGATTGTCAAAGATAGCAAGGTCAACTTCAAAGCAATCGCAGTCGAAGCCAATAAAAAGTAGAGAAAGAAGAATAATTAGAATGGCACAAACACAGTGATGCTGACATTGAAGTCAAAGCCCATAATCGACCTCAACTAGCATTGATAACTGAACTAACTAAAACCTAATCAACCTGTATAGACGAGTCAGTTAACAAGCTAAAGAAATGAAGGTCAAACTTCATGCACTGTAAGAACATTAGGCATGATGAACATTGTTTGATTTTTATGAAGCCAATTTTTGCCCTGGATATAGACTGTAACATTTTTGTTTTAAGAAATGGAAGAGTTACGATGTTTTATGCAGAAAAAACAGCTCACAACAAAGAAAAGGATATTCAAATTTAACTTGTTAAAATGACAAATATATTAAGATTATTCAGGAAATTGGATGCCCCTGTAAGAGCAAGTTGCTCTTGTTTTGGAAGCTCCAACCAGTAAATAGCATACCAACCGAAATATAGTCCTCAGTTTTCATCTCTTAGGACAAAAAAAGCATGCGTGTGGGCTTTAGACATTTTATGCAGTGATTAGATAGTGTTCAGCAAAAGAAACAATAAATGTTCAAATTTATGTCCATGCATTTTGATGAAAATTAAAAAGATAGACTTATATATATATATATATATATATATTGACTTTTTGATTGTATTGAATGATATCTATTTAATGCAGAGGAGTAATTGTGATGGTTGGAGTAAATAAATAACACAAAAGTCACATAATAGTCTGGAAACTCTAAGATAGTTGAGTTGTAAAGTAGAGTAAATATTTTCAGAAGAAACAAATGAACTACCTATTGATGAATTTTGATTTAACCCATACATATATGAATTACTACAAGTATGAAATCTAGGAACAATATTAAAATAAGTGTAGAGTATCAGTGGTCGAATGCACCAAAGAAAATAAGAGAAACATATTCTCTTGTACAAAAATGAGAAGGAATCCTTGCAACTGAAAATAATGATCATATTGACATTGAAATAAAAATGTATGTTGTGTTTCAAAGGTGGACTCACAATGTGAATATGAAATTTTGAAAAGAAATAACAATAGCCACATGAAATGTTACAAATACAGAGATGGGTGTAACAGGAAAATGTGTTAAATTTCCTTGCATGAATGAAAAAAGGAAAATCCCTTGAGGAATACTCTGTGTTGACCGAGATACATCTCAAACTTATAGCCAAAACCCAATAATTTGGAATGTAGTCGAAGAAACCCTAGAATCAAAACCAAAGCATGTAATACAGCTAGCTAGTGATTTAAAGACGGGGTTAGAATCCATCAAGCACAATACTATTACAGATAAGCTATCAAAACTGGCATGTAGCAGAGCAACAGGGTCTGTATTATAGATATGATCTCAATATGGGGTAGAGGATGTCTTAGCTAGTGATTTAAAGACCCCTGGATGTTACATTCCATCCCCATAGACTGTCATAGATGGCTACTGTTACCGTCTTTCAACTGAGCTCTTCACTGTTATTTTAATTTTTAAGAAGCCAATTTTTGCCCTAAACACAGGGGTATAATGGATCGCATATAGAATCTAATATTAAGAAACTACAGATTATCGTCCATATCTTCTCTTAATCCAAATATAATTATAAGAAGGAGCATTCATTCACTGCTATAAAACAGTAGAATAGATCATATTAAATATCCAGCACTACTAAGGGGTGGTTGAGGTCCGAGGGTAGGTGGCCCGACTTAGAAAGCCATCAATTGTAACAAATCTATCCCTTAATCCCATCTAACACAAAACTCGTTATCTTCATTACAGCTAGCTAGTGATTTAAAGACGGGGTTAGAATCCATCAAGCACAATACTATTACAGATAAGCTATCAAAACTGGCATGTAGCAGAGCAGCGGGGTCTGTATTATAGATATGATCTCAATATGGGGTAGAGGATGTCTTAGCTAGTGATTTAAAGACCCCTGGATGTTACATTCCATCCCCATAGACTGTCATAGATGGCTACTGTTACTAGTTTTCAACTGAGCTCTTCACTGTTATTTTAATTTTTAAGAAGCCAATTTTTGCCCTAAACACAGGGGTATAATGGATCGAATATAGAATCTAAGAGTAAGAAACTACATATTATCATCCATATCTTCTCTTAATCCAAATATAATTATAAGGAGGAGCATTCATTCACTGCTATAAAACAGTAGAATAGATCATATTAAATATCCAACACTACTAAGGGGTGGTTGAGGTCCGAGGGTAGGTGGCCCGACTTAGAAAGCCATCAATTGTAACAAATCTATCCCTTAATCCCATCTAACACAAAACTCGTTATCTTCATTGTTGAGAATGATCAATTATAACGGATGTGAGCAAGTTCCAGGGAAAATTTTAAGAACCCCCTATAAATTTATAAATATAATAAATGGGCGAATCTCCATGGTATATAGGAAAAATGGAAGGCAATTTTATCAATAATATAATATGTATATATAATTTTTTGGCGAATCTCTCACTAGGCATGGAAAATATTTTACTCAATTAAAATCTTGTAATATCTTGGCAAGTCTTTCACTACCATGGTGAATACCATGGGTCAATACCATGTGCCATTTTGGTGAATCCCATGGGTCAATACCATGTGCCATATTTTTATTAATTCTAATATTAGGGTTAATAATGGTTTTTTTTTCATGGTATTAATAACAATCTAGTCCATGGTATTTGTCCCATAGTATTTTTCCCATAGGTTTCACCTAAATATAACCCATTTTTTGAGTGTTCGTAAATATAAGGTGACTTATGGAGTAATATAAAAAAATGTTTTATTTTGTTTACCATACCTCTCGTTTATTTATAATTTTTATTAATTTACCATACCTCTTTTACAAATATGGTATTTGTCCCATAGGATTCACTTAAATAAAACCTCTTTCTTGAGCCGATAGAATGAGGCGTTATGGACTAAATATAAAAAAGATGTTTTTTTATTTACCATACGTCTAGTTTATTTATATTTTATTTATTTACCATACCTTTTGAGTAAGTATAAAAAGATGTTTTATTTATTTACCATACCTCCACTTTACTTATATTTTTATTTGTTTACACCCTTACATGTATATAGGTGAGTTATGGAGTAAATATAAAAAATGTTTATTATTTACCATACCTCTCATTTATTTATATTTTTATTAATTTATCATATCTCTTTTATAAATATGGTATTTGGCCCATAGGATTCACTTAAATAAAACATATTCTTGAAAATGGGCGAATGGATTCACTTAAATAAAACCTATTCTTGAAAACAGGCGAATGGAAGGTTGTAACTCCTAATTTCAAGGGATAAATTTACCTTTTTTACCCTCTCCCTTAAAATAAGGTGGGATATTTGAGGTGATTTGTAAAAATATACTATGATACAAAATATTCGCCCACTAAAAATTTAAAACCCCTTAATTTCGCGAAAGGACGAACATTCGCCCCTAAAATTATCCTTGTGAGCAACATCGTTGTGGTCAAAAAAATTCAATGATTGTCAAAGATAGCAACATCAACTTCAAAACAATCGCAGTCGAAGCTAATAAAAAGTAGAAAAAGAAGAATTATTAGAATGGCACAAACACAGTGATGCTGACATTGAAGTCAAAGCCGATAATCGACCTCAACTAGCATTGATAACTGAACTAACTAAAACCTAATCAACCTGTATAGACGAGTTAGTTAACAAGCTGAAGAAAACCGAGAAATATCAGTTTATATGGTGGTCTACAACTAGCTAGTGATTTAAAGACGGGGTTAGAATCCATCAAGCACAATACTATTACAGATAAGCTATCAAAACTGGCATGCAGTAGAGAAACGGGGTCTGTATTATAGATATGATCTCAATATGGGGTAGAGGATGTCTTAGCTAAGAAAATGCAGATGAAATCAAGCTAACAGAAATGTAGACTTTCAATTCTCAAGCCCAAAAATGGAAGAAAAGTATCCTGGATTAACAAGAAATGGGAAAAAATAACACAAAACTGTTATTGAATTTCTAATCAAAAATTCTAACAATCAAAGGAGTAGGAGCTGATAGAGCAGGTATGCATATAGAACAGAGAACCATTGTGTGTACCTTTGAGACTGGAAATGTCCACTGAACTGCGGACGTCAGTACCTGGGAAAGAACAGGGAGACAAGGATGGGAGGGTCGGCTAGAAAACAGTACCTGAGAGCTCAAGCAAAAACAAAAGCGAAAGCAGAAGCGAGTTAACCGAATCAATCGTAACTTTATTATATAACAAGAAAAGTTACTATATAAGAAAAAAGTAACTTACACGTAGCTGACGCTGCATGCATAATGTAAAATGGAATGAACAACACGTATATATCACCTGACTTACTTAACCTCCATCAAATCAGCCTCACATAACCCCCATCAAATCAGCCTCACACTAGCCTACGTGATGGCCCAACAGATGTCATAGCTCACTGAAGAGATGTCACCGCCATGCCACCTTAGCTGCTGGCATAAATCCGATGCCCTGTTGTTTAACCCTCTCCATGACATTCTCCATGCAAATGGGCCTGCTAATTCTCCCTCTGCTACTTCCGGCATACCTTGTTCTTCCTTGGTAGTAGTTCCTTTGTATCGGCTAAACAGGGCCTCCAGAAAGGTAACACGCTTGCTCAACGAATGCAAACAAATGAATGAGGCAGACTTCTCCCCGTCGGCATCAAAATAAAAAGTTTCGTTCATGGTTCTGTTGTGACGTCCATCACCGTCGTCCCAATCTACGCCCGCCCAAATGCCCTGATAACCTTGCACGGGCCCTATGTATTTGATGGTCCCAATCTTGTTTGGACCTTTGTCGATGCTTTGAACCCTCTGCCCTACCTCGAACCCTTGGTGCGATCCTTCTGTAATCAGATCTGTTGTTTTGCTGGGAGGATCTTCGGCGACAGCGTCCATGGCAGCCCCATTGTCTGCAGAGAATACTACTTTCTCTAGTTTCCAGATCGCTTGCCATTAGTTTGACCGCTTAGCAAAACCGCTTCTAACCCCTGCGACGGATTTTTCCAAAACCAGCTCTGGATTAATTCTGTATTTGTCGATTGCTAAAAAGGAAGTTTCAAATGGGATCTCCTAAGGTTTTAAAGATATTAGTAAATTTCATTTCTCTTTTCATAATTTTCAGCTAACGTTGCAAAACTGCGAATAACCCCACAAGGGTTTGGGTTTAAATTCATCGATCTAATTTATTGCTAGTTTTTTTGTTATTTTTGGGTTATTTTTCTATAATTTTAGGATCTTAAACTACTAAGCTCATTGAGTGAGCCACAAAACTGACCTTAAGTGGTTTCGTGACAGGAATAGTTTACCTCTGGGCCTCCAGAAAGGTAACACCCTTACTCAACGAATGCAAAGGAATGAATGAGGCAGACTTCTCCCCATCGGCATCCAAATAAAAATTTATGTTCCCGGTTCCGTTGTGACGTCCATCACCACCGTCCTAATCTACGCCCGCCCAAATGCCCTGATAACCTTGCACGGGCCCTATGTATTTGATGGTCCCAATCTTGTTGGGACCTTTGTCGATGCTTTGAACCCTCTGCCCTACCTCGAACCCTTGGTGCGATCCTTCTGTAATCAGATCTATTGTTTTGCTGGGAGGATCTTTGGCGACAGCATCCATGGCAGCCCCATTGTCTGCAGAGAATACTACTTTCTGTAGTTGGCAGATCGCTTGCCATTAGTTTGACCGCGTAGCAGAACCGCTTCTAACCCCTGCGACGGATTTTTCCAAAACCAGCTCTGGATTAATTCTGTATTTGTCGATTGCTAGAAAGGAAGTTTCAGATGGGATCTCCTAAAGGATCTGAAACTACTAAGCTCATTGAGTGAGCCACAAAACTGAGCTTAAGTGGTTTCATGATAGGAATAGTTTACCTCTGCTCTAGCTGCCTGTGCCCTTGTGTTTGCAACTTATCTGCATCAACCGAATCAACAGAGTCGACTGAATAATCAATGGCTCGGGCGGGTACAACTTAATCAACAAGCTCCCTTGCTTAAACAACTGAAAGGGCTAGGTCTCGATCTCGCTCTCGAACTACCCACCAACCGCTGGGTATGGAATTGCGCTTAGCTATAGGATCTAGTACTGGAGATGCTCGAACAAAAGAAGAAACTGCTCGACCTGCTGGACCGACTGCTTTAACGTTTAGCCGGGATATCACACAAAAATAATCTGCCCACCCGAGAGATGTGTCAAGGCCTTTCTTGTGCAACAGTTCAACCGAGCAACCCGAAACAGTTCAACTGACCAAGCCCTTCCGATCGCAACCGGGAACAGTTAAGGCCTTCAGGTGTGAGCTGATCGACACCTATACCACAAATCTGTCGATTGCCAACATTGACACATATACGGCATAACATGTGTATCCTGGTTAATAAAAATACACTTAGAACCTAACCTACGCCATAGCATTTCCCTGTAACATTTTGTTAACATTAAATGTTATGGAACTAATGTTATCTTTGCGATAGCATTACTTCAGGCAAGCGACACTGTTTTAATCAACCGAACTGCTTTCCTAACTTTTCAGACGGTATACCTCGTACTGAGGCCAAATAAGATGAACATAAGGAACTAATGCTATCTTTGCGATAGAATTACTTCAGGCAGGCGACACTGTTTTAATGAACCGAACTACTTTCCTATCTTTTCAGACGGTATACCTCATACTAAGGCCAAATAAGATGAACATTTGTTTGATTGGTTAAAAGCATCGGAAAATATAAAATATGGCATCGGTTAATGTGACATGTCGCGAAAGTTTGGTTTAAGTAAAAATAAATTTATGGATTCCCGTGTCAAACTAATGCCATTGATAAAAATCGATTACTGTAGTCCCTGCCAGCCCGGAGGGCAGGGACTAATATGACATTTCAAGACTATTGTGATGAGATAGGTTATCGAGATAACTTTGAAAATGAAAATTAGTCATAATTTCAAGTAATTCGTAAAGAGAATAGAGTTAATATTGAGAATAAGTATGCACACACCTCAACAAGATTTAAGCATGCCAATAGAAATAGACACCATGTTTTTCTAAAACTAGACAACATGTCTTGCTAGATAATACCACAATCTTTCTAAAACTAGACACCATGTCCTCCTGCATAACACTAGAATCATGGTCAAAGAGGATCACTATTTCAAGCTAAAACTAAACACCATGTCTTCCTAGAACTAAACACAATGTCTTCGTCGATAACACCAAAATCATGGCCAAAGAGAATCACTATTTCAAACACCATGTCTTCCTAAAACTAAACACCATGTCTTCCTAGATATCACCAAAATCATGGCCAAAGAGAATCCAGAGAACTAGGTATGCATGAGGTACAAATCCTTAAACAACCTAAGAGTTTTAATAAACAAGGGGCATTGGAGATCAATGAGAATTAGCTTTAGTTAATTTATAATAAAGGGATCATGTAATATTAAAGAGTTTGAAATAATATTGTATTTCCTCCCTTTCGATATTTTCTTTTTGCTCCATCGATTATTTTATTTTTTAATTTTGTATTCTTATATTTTCTTTTTTATTTAATTATTTTTAAATTTTTAGGAAGAAAATTTTGTTTTTAATACTTTTTATTAACGAGATATCATTTAGAATTTTTTTTCTTAAATATTTGTTAAGATGGATTAGTTTCTTTTAGTTTGTCTCTTGTATCAATATTTCTTACCACTATATAATTACATGGTTATTTAGTTTGGTTTTACGTTTCTTTATAATGATAATATAATTCGATAATACTTTTGGATTTATTGTTTTCCTCTATTGCTATGATACTATTGTAGTATTATTTAACTTCCTATCCAATGTCATGTGCAGATTTGAGTTTATTTCTCTTTTTGTAGGTTTGGGTTTATTTTTTCGTTTTGTTTTGATTGTTATAATCTCATTTCTATAATGGAGAAATAGTGTATTATTAATATATGTTTTAATGATATATTATTTATATTTATAATATTTTTCGTTATTTTTTTATTTTTTATTTATTAATATTTTTTGAATTGTATTATTTTATTAAAAATGTATAATATTTATTGGTTTATAGTTGTAAAAAAAATCTATAATGTTAGTATGTGGTTTTAAGAATAAATTAATAGACTAAGCATTTGGAAGGAGAGTCTATTTATATGGTTTTAAAAGCCTTTGTCATTTTTTTTTAGAACTTGAGAGCTCTAAATAAGTTGTTTTGTTCACGATTAAGGAGTCTTTGGATTTTAAATTTTTTAGTGAAAGTTGTATTTCCTTAATCTTGAGAAGGATTTCTTATTAAATATCACAATATTCCACTAATACTTTTCAGATATTTTTTATTTTCTATTTTCTAGCACAAAACTAAAGTTTGGTATTGTTTGGTTTGCTTGGCGCAAGTGTCTCATAAATTAAGTATTTAGTCATTCATTCTATTCTCTACTTCTACATCAAAGAGGAAATGACTTTCCACTTAAGCTTGTTGCTCTACATCATTTATTTCCTTATAAATTTAGGGGAGAATGCTTTGTCAGAAATATGCATCAAATAATTCAAAATTTAATTGAGGTTTGATGTGAGAATTTTATATGATGCTTTGATTATACATGGGACTAAAGTTAGAGATGACATTTGACATACTTGAGAAATGGAAATAAGAATAACTCTAGGAGACATGTAAGATAGAGACGAGATATACAGAAGCAAGGTGAAAGGCTCGAGATCACTCTAGTAGCGACTGTAGTTGGCAGTTTATAAAAATTGAAAGACATAAAGTAATAGAGAAAGAATCATAATCATCCATGAGTCAACATAAAGTTGAACTAAACATAGAGCATGCGATTTAGGTAGGCAAGCTAAAATGACAAACAAGTAGAGACAATAGTAGGGAGTTTGAAAAAAAGGAGAGAAAATGGTAATATAGAGAGAAAGGGATGACCACCCATGAATCAAAGTAAGGCTAAACTAGACACAAGGTAAAATGAATAAGGATGGATTCTCAGAGCAAAAATCCTTAGTTAATTCTATACACAATATATATTGTGATATATATAAAATGAGAAATACATGAAAAATGTGATTGCAATCACATTTTTCATGTGTTTCCATGTTTGTGTAGTAAGGCCCATCATAAGTATGCAACATGGGCGTTGATTGGATGAGGAATTAAATTGTGCATCTAGCAAGTGTTCTCACTCGAAATTTGAAGATTGTAGGGAGATAAGTTGAAAATATGAGTTGAAAAGGTAGCTTTTTAATTTTTTAATTTTTTATTCAAAAAATGGTATATCATCCCTCATGATAAAATCATCATCTTCAATATTATTGGTTCTTATAAAGTTTATTTTGGCTATATGCTTTTTTTTTAGGCCCATATTTTACCTCAAAATTTCCCTAATGAGTGTCATATAATTAGGGTCGTTGACACATGTATCGTCATACTTCAAGAATCACAATCAAAACATCAGTTATTTATCACATTACTCAACCTAACATAATCAAGTCAGCGAATCCATTTTGTTACATTGTCAAATTTACTAAGTTGTTAAGTTATCATAGAAGTTACAACTTATCAGAGCCTTATCAAGATCAACAAAAAGATATTCAGAAAATATTGAGTATCATCCTAGTGCCACATTTTACTATCATGGTTACCTACATGTCACAAGAATTGACAATAGTATCAAGTTACCATATATCAAAATTAGTGTTTCTAGCCTACTTCATAAAACTAGGAAATCCACCACATCTAATAAAATGTAAGATAGTTTCCAAATATCAAGTGCACCAATATATCACATGTATCAAAAATCAAACTTACCTTCCTATGCATGTGACTAACATGCCTGAAACATTTATGAAGGTGATATTCTTGTCATACCTTAGGGATTAATTGTGACCCAATATTGCAGCTAAATGATAGTATACTATACATACCTTGTAATATTTGAATACCTTAGAAAATTGTCTCACTTATTTATCATTGGTAGTTGTAGCATTGGCACGTTGTAAGGTTCAGGTTTTATGCTAGTTTGTCACCTTTTGAAAAACTGTCATCGGGTACCTCTTCCTGTTTCAGCACCAGCTCTTCTTTCACAGAACCTTAGATGATCCTCAACAAGGATCTTCTTATCACATCTCATATGGAGGTTAGAATTATTTAAATACTCAAATATTCATGTAGGATAGATAATAAATAATTGAAACAATGAATCAAGAATAGTATCATAAAGAAATAAATCTAAAGGTACTTATGTTTAATGATAGGTGATCAACTCCTTCTTGAACTAACCCTCAGGGACCATTATCCATATAAAAATGTTTCCTTTAATATTTCAAATCATATTTTTCAGTAACCACGCCTAATTTAGAATATCCCATCTAAAGTTACATGAATATATCACAAGTGAAGAACAACTTCTTATTAATAATGATAGGGCTTCAAGGCTGTAAAACTTAAGCATGTATCATGATCTAGGGTTTCAACCAAAACATAACCTCATGATTTCCATCAAAGCTTAACAACCAAATTTCCCAGGATTTCCTTCAATCCTTAACATTCATTTAGGTCTCCTTCGTCTTCTCTTGCTTCCATTAGTGGTGTCTTCATAAGGGTGATCTTCAATGATTTTTCTTCATCCCAACTCTAATAACATGTTACTTTTTATTAAGGAAGTATTGTTCTTTTCTTTAGATAATTTCATTAACAAACTTTTCAATATTTGTATTACATTCACCCCATATCATCATAACATAATAGAAATTATGTTCAAAGAGAAATAAAATCAACTATTTAGTGGAAGAATAAAAGGAACATCAAAAGAAAAGCATGAACAAATAGAGACACCATGATTTGGTCAGACACTATGGAAAAACGACACAAGGGGAAGGCCCTTTCAAATTACTCTTCTTACTATATTGTCATAAACTGTTCAACAAAGAGGGAGTACAATGTTCGAATTCTTCATTCCCAAGAATATCTAACAAAACCATGAATATAATATCCATGGGATGATCCCAACAATAATAATGATCAAAATCATGATTGACAATCCTTTGGTCAACTTCCAAACTCTACTATCAACTTTCAAAATATTTTCCATGATGTTTTCCATCAAACCCTAGCTTACCAAATGTCACATCATATTGTTTACTCAAACTATCAACATTCAATGTATCAATCTATTTTTCGTTCAACATATGCATCCACTAGAAAACCTTGCACAAATCAATCTCAACACTGCTCATACTCAATTAAACCAACTCACTTTAATGCAAATTCCCATGCAACTCAATTTTCCCTCAATAATACATCAACAACATATAACCATGCAATTCCTTCTTACTAAGTTATAGCATCAATACAATGTGAAATCCTATTGAAATCAACAACATAGATTCACCTGCATCAACACTCAAAATGTAAAAGAAAGGTAGTAGCCATAATCATTAATATTCCAAGTTCCTTATGACAATTAGAAACAAATATCGTACAACTCATAAATCCAGTAGAACTATGCCTATAACAATCCTCTACATAATTTGACGACATTGATGACTGCTAGCAACTAATAAGGAGTCAAGAAACCAAACACACTATATGTCCTGCAAATTTTTCATATCTATCAAGCCTTTATTTAGCACAACATATCAACTAAACTTATTAAATAATAATCAACTAGTAATTTTTCCAAACAGTCATCTACTAGTTCAAGGAAACATCATGAAAACCTCAAAATAAATATACACTTTTTGCCTTACCTCAAACTCCTCTCATTTATGCATTATGAATTCACTTAACCGCTATAACAAACAAAATTGTAGTCAAGTAGTAGATGAAAAATCTTAGGAATCTATAAACATTGTTCCTACAAATAGGTGTCAACCAGAAATTCTACCATAATCCTCTAATATTGAACTCTTCTCACTGCAATAAATAATGGCAGGTCCTGAGGACTCTCTTCTATAATGATATGCAAACTCCTACAACCATCACATTAGTTTTTAAGTATTGTGACATCATAAAAGCTATATATGTCCTCAACTATGCCTATAACCTCTATCTCTGATTTTGAATCACAACAACACTATTATGGACACAATTTCATCACTAAACAACAAGTTTTAGCCTTGCATATCTTATCACATTCTAGACTCTTCAAGCATCATTGTTAGCACAATAGGCCTCCATACTTTCTTTGTCTCTACCATACATAACTTTGCATACCCATACATTACATTCAACATGATATATGTATCTTTCTAGCTAGCAATACTAATCCATGACAATAAAGAACTTGGATAATTACTTCTACAATCAAATATATGGTACTTTAGGACAACCATGTATATCAAGGGTTAACATTCATAGTTTTTGCAATAAACAAGTGAAAAGAACAAGCTATTCCTTATATAAACTCTCTATTTAAATCCATGCACATACATCATCTTTGAAATCAAATACTTAGTTTAAATGCATCGGATCTCTGCAATCTCATAATCAGATCTATAGAAAAACAATATGTCAAAACTCTCAAAACTTCACCATCACAAAAATGAAACCATAATAACATTATATTGTTCAATTTTATATGGTATCTGACCCCTATAGATAAATTATCTCACATATCAAATAACAAACCAAGTAATTCATAACTCTAATAAAATTTCCTTCAAATGTCTCATTACATAGTTAGATAAGAGTCTCCTCCTTACACATGGTGTAATTATCTATCCTAGACCATAACTCATGAGTAATGCACACTTAGCTAATTGAACTAACCCTTTTTTTTCACATTACCATTAAAAGACCGAAGGATTTATTGATGGTAATATTTGATGTGATCAAATAGAAGCTGCACACTTGAAATTCATGGGAAATTTGTTGGTATTGCCCTTGGATTTACCTTTTCTTCACTTATAGGAAGTGAAATAACCTATATTTTTGTGAATCACATTATAACACAATAAATTTTCTATCTATGGTTTTTTATAAATCGTTGTTCTTTCTTAGGAGCCTCTGTTACTAAGATACTATGGAAAAATCATAATCACATTTCTTCAGCCCATCAAGAACCTATCCAATTTCTTTTGCAAACATCTTAGAGCTCATACACCCTCTTTTACATGAAATAGGATATGATCATGCACATCAATTTTGCTACTAATCACCAATAGTGTGATAAGGTCTCGGTTGACATAATGTGACAAGACCATGAACTAGGTTCACATCAAGGCCAACATAATAACCATCATACCAATAATATCCCCTTTTGGCGTTGATTCCAACCTCTTATAAAAAACCAAGTCCTTATCTCCCCCTTCAACATCAATGGAAAATGTAAATACCGGAATGTGAATGATACTCTCCCTAAAATGATCAACACCATGTTGACTAAGAAGTTAATACAAATTGATCTTCTGATAAAAGATAATATTTCTCCTACAATATAAGTAAGTGAAACAAACAACTCAGCCTCATAACATGTCTCTCATGATAACCATTCTCCCCCTAAACATATAGTAGGGCTATAATCATACTCTCTTTTATATTGTACCAAAACTAATTGTGTATAATGATATGCAATGTAAGTACATAACGCCTTGGAGTAAATAAATTACTGTAGTGACTAACTATGGCTGAAGCATGCCTATCACCAAATAATGACACACGGACTCAAGTTACATCATTCTAAAGTGACCCAATACAAAGGTTATACCAATGATATAAAAGACAAGGCTCTAACATCATGTCATAGTGATAGTAGCATATAATTCCTCCTCCTCAATGCAAGTGCCAGCCAACACTAAACAATGCATCACAAACGAAATTAAGAAGACTAATCTACACAACAACATTAAAAATATAGGATTTTACAATGAGGTAACATTAGCATATCATGACGACATCATAATAAAGATCACCATAGTCTCTTTATTTATATTAAATAAAATAACCCCCAAGAAGAAAAAAATTCTCTAATACAACTTTATCTATCTTTTAATCTCATAAAAGCATCCTACTAGCCAACATTACCATGCATGCATACCAACACATCCTAGTAGAAATATATGAACTTCAATAATAATGTCATAGTAAGACCTAGTCCTTAGTCAAAATGTAGAGAATTTTGATATAAACCAAAAAGTACATGATTAGTTCATCACGAACATAATCCCAACAATCTTCTTGTCCACGAAAAGCAAGAATTCTCCCCTTGAATATGTGATGTTCCTTCACTCCACATACTTATCTTTGAAGAATTCATTCTCTAAAACTAAGCAAAATGTTCTAAATAAAATCATTATTAGTAGCATAAATCTTGAAATATATAATAAGAAAAAATAATTAGTCATCACCGAGCCATAAAATATGGAAAAACAACATTCTTCTACAATATGATTATAATCCCTTGTGCACATATATAACTATAAATTTTTCAAAATAATTTGTCTTCAAACAACCATGCAGAAATGGAACACAATATCATCAAACCACCTCCTTGACCATGTGCACAAGAACCAACATTCAAACTAAAATTACTTCAAAAAGTCATTAGGGTTTCACTAAGAAAACTACTTCATGCAAACATGGCTAATACAACTTGTGTCAAACTAAAAATGAGAATAGGTTATAAACATAACCAATACTTCAAATGTTATGTAGTTCCCCCCTAACATGATGCATATCCTTTACAACACACGTATTTTTATTCATACAATCTCTCCTATATGGCTACATGACCAATGGTCTACACATAGCTTAAGATGTGGCCATATTCTCCCCTTGAGACCATGAAGGCCTACACTTTTGGAGGGAGTATCTTGCTTCTCCTTTATCCTTCAAACATTGTTAAGTAGATCTTTGACATTGGCAACACCTTATCTCTTCTCATGTAGTTGACCTTATATGATTTTCTCCCTACGACTGAATTTCCTATAACACATGGGAAACTTGCACCCTTTTTCCTTGTGACCAATATTGTTAAACACATAACAATTCATGTGATCTTGGAAAAAAGTAGTCTTTTGTTCCCTAATTATTTTCCTTTTATTATTTCCTTTTGTCTTGTAGTCAATATCCCTATGGAAAAAAATATTACATGACAAACAATAACCATCAAAAGAATGATTATACATAAATTGATGATCTTCATGATGAAGGCAATTTTCCTTGCATGCTCGCTTGAGGGGAATTTTCACATTGTTGCTTCTTTTTCTAAGAGGACTTGATATCTTTATTTATACACTCTTCTACAATGTGTTAAAGTTTTTTACTTTTCAAACACTTGGCATCTCTCAAGTTTTTTACTGTTCAAACACTTTTATTTTCTCTTTTTTTAGTTGTTGATCTTGTTGATAGTTCTCCTTTTCCACACAAAAGCTATATGCTTCATTGTTTTATAATGTTTTGGAAGTTATTTGAGTTTTATATCTTATACCTTCTAATTCTTTTCTTGCATATTCTACTTCAACTCCCAATATTTCACAATAATTGATTCTTTCTCTAATATTCTTGATTATTTCATCCTTGTTTCTTCTTCATTCTTCCAACCAAGTTTTTAAACTGATGATTTCTTCTCTATAGCCACACTGCTTTTCATATAGAAATGGTAAAAACTTTCATTGATATTAATTATTAGTTGTAAGCCTTCTAATCTGCTCTTTTAAGGTCAATATATTCCATTTCTCTTCACCCTTTGAATATAATTTCTCTGCAGAAGGATTACCTCCACTTGGTTTTCAAAGTTCATTCTTAAGTGATTGATTATCATAATATAATAGATAAATACGAAGAGAATCATCATCACTACATGTGAAAGCATATGGAAATCATAACAAAATTCATTACCTGGTAATTCTTGATTAGTATATTCACCATTCTTCAACAAGGGTGAGTCTCAAATTCATTTAGCTTGTCTACTTTTCTTATTCCTTTGAGGCATAATCTCCATATGATTGGCCATGATCATGATATAAAATTGAGAAGTTAATATTTATTGGAGAGGACTTGGCTCTGATGCAAATTTGTATAAATAATTAGAAGGGGGAGGTGAATCACTATTTTTTTCTAGATCATTTTTTACTCAGTTTATACTTCTTTTCTAATGTTAACCAAACCATCAATTAATCAACCAAATTATGTAGTATATATATGTTGAAAACCATGAGAAACATTGAAACATAAATACATGTGAATCATAAGAATGCAACACATTAGCACATCAACACATAAGGACACCAGATATTAGGTGGAAACCCCATCTGGGAAAAACTAACATCGTTGTTGTCTCTATCTTCTTCTTATCATTAGAAATAAAACCTTATATTACATCTTACACTAGTGCATACTCTTAACAGTGCACAGGATCCTACCTTAAGGAAGCTACCACCTCCTCTTGTTTCTCTAGGTACCACTATAAGGAAGCCACCACTCCCTAATAAATTTACAAACAACCACCCAAAGGAAGCTACCATTACCTAATCAACTTATTGGCTACTCATAGAATGAATTTACCACTCCGTAATCATTATTTTCAATATGTATAACAAGATACCAACGCCTCTATGCAATAAATCTTTGATCAACAAATAAATATTCTTAGCTAACAATCAAAACCTAGCTCGTGAAATCTCAAGTCATACTCTCTACTTAAACCATCAATATTCATTGTATCAATCATTTTTTCTGTTTAACATGTGCATTGATTATCAAACCCCGGTGAAAATCAATCTCAACACTACTCATACTCAACTAAACCAACTCACTGCAATCTAAATTCTCATGCAAATGAATTTTCCTCCAATAATAGAACAACAAAATTGACCATACAATACCTTACTCAGATAGAAAATCAATAAAATGACAAACACTATAGACACCAATTGCACAATCTCTCATGCATCAACACTCAAAATTTCAATGATAGATAACAACTATAATCATAAATAAACAAAGTTCCTTGTGACAATCACCAACTAAATTCACACAAATCATCAATCCAATGTAATCATGCCTAAAATAATCCTTTTCATAACATGAAGACATTGATGAGAACCAACAACCAGTAAGGAATCGAGCAACCAAAGATACACTTCATATCTTGTAAATTTTGTAACATATTTATCAAGCCTTTATTTAGCACAACATACAAACTAGACTTATTAAATCATCATAAACTAGTAATTCTACCAAATGGTCATCAACTACATCAAGAGAATATCGTGATAGCTATTAGGACTCCATATTGTCTACTTTTGACTTCATATTTTGTCATGATGTTACCCTTTTTAGCCCATAAGTAGAAACCCTTGATATCATTTTGACCTCATCATTCCAAGGTATGAAGTAACTCTCCTGATTTGCTATATGTTTAATTATTCAACACATATTCATGTTATCTTTACAATTAATATTTCGAAATTGGCTAAGTCGGTGACAATTGATTGGAACTGTTCAAAGTCCACAGAATTGTAATTCACAATTGTTGCAACACCAGAAACAGCAACTGACTAAAGCAGGAAAAGTCTTAATTTGCAAAGGATGAAACACTAATTGTCGAGCTGGGCAGTAACCGTCTGAAGCTGGCAGAACTATACTTGGCCTATGATGATATAGCATGATCAGCCAAACTTAGTCGCAGATGCTGGAACACCAGGAACAACATGAAGAGCTTTAAGAAACAGTTGAGATTTACCAAATTGACAACAACAGCAAAACAACCAAGGATAGTACAAGGACCCCGAGGAGATAGACGAAGACTACCAGTTTTTTAACAGCGGAAGGATCCAATTAAACAAAGGACGACAAAGATATACATTGTTGTAACAATATGCTGTAACAGGAATTAATTTCCTATTTTTTGTGCAGAAGGATCAAACTGAATGAGTAATGACAATCTATTTTAATAGATGTCTCCTCTATAAAGAGGATACATCTACAGTTGAAAGTTAGGAAGATATAATGAAAGTATTGTGGTGCAGAGCGGTCTGAACTTCTATTGTAATTGGACTTTTTGGCAGATGAATAAAGCACTGTTATGAGTAGTTTAACTTAGCATCTATGTTCAGGGGAATCTTGTGAGAGAGAGAGGGCCCACCTTCTTCAAAAGATTCACCCATTTCTTTCCTGTTAAGTGTGTGTGTGATTTCTGTACACTTTTAGCCTTGCTTCTGATATTTCCTTTTTGTTGAGCAGCCAACATTTTGGCCCCGTTTCCGAGGAAGGTGACTAAAAGATTTTAAAGGCATTAATGATTTTCCTTTAGAATAACAGGTGCATGAGAGGATGCAAGAAAGCTAACTGCACAGGTGGTAAGGGCATAGGAGGAGGAAGAAAAACTTTCATTGATGAGATCATTCCAAAGGCCGAGACATCCCAGAGAACAAGTTCCCAAAGGCCTCAGATCCAATATTCCTCCCAAACAGATCACCAGATGGAGGAAGTACTAGGACCTGAAAGGAAGCTTGAAACACCAGAGCACGTTGAGGAACCAGTAGAAGAACCTGAAGAAACATAATATACTGAAGACAAAGCAAGCAATTCAACGAAAATAACATTGGAGGATAACATAGCAAAAGGAAGGGGGGGGAATTCACTCTCCACCCTGGAGTTTCCTATTGGGGACCTCCCAAGAGGAACAATCCCTATGAAGAACATTCCACCTGCAGCATTGCCTAACATTCATGGGTTATCCTCTAAAGATCCTGATGAGTTCCTCTTTTAATTTGATATACTGTGTAGAAGTTATGATTATGTAACCGCTGCTCAGACGTTAAAACTGTTTCTAGCAACACTGAAAGGGAACGCGTTAAGATGGTTTATGAGCGTAGGGGCTCAGGTAATCACTACGTGGGACCAGATGAAAGAAAGTTTTATGACTAAATATCAGGATTACTGTCGAACAAGAGAAAGGAAGGAAGAATTGTTCAAAATGGTCCAGAAAGAGGACGAGAATCTGAAGGACTTTGTAGAGAGACTGCAGTATAATCTGCAGCGATCAGATCATTCAACTATGAGTAAGGATATTCTGAAGACAATACTGCTAAAAGGAGTATGAGAGGACTGCCTGGATATGCTAAATATGCTTGGAAAAGGGGATATTTCCAAAGAACCATTTGATGAGATTATCAACCTCTGTATGATGTGTTCTAGAGGAGCAGCAAGTAGATCTAAAAGCAGGGACAGTACATACTCAAGAGTCTAGAAATCAGCAAGTGGAGGAGTAACAAGAGCCGAAATAGGTAATTTGCTTGAAGAATTCAAAACTGAAATGTTAAGCTCTTTTGCTTCACAAATTGATGCTCTGCAGGTTAAAAAGAGACCGACAGAAGCAGAAGCTTCTCTGGCTATTTTTTTGTTCCAAATGCAGAGGGAAGCACCCACTGAGAGAATGTCCATTGGATAAGGTACCAATTTGTACCATTTGTGAAGAGGATCATGAGACTCAGCAATGCCCTTCTTTGCCAGGAATAAAGTCAGCACTGTAATCAACTGAAGAAGAAGCTGAAGCAGTGTACCTGATGACATAGAGGAGGAAATGGCCACAAATACAAGGTATGAGTTCTAACACATCATTTAGTCATTGGAATAATCACTCTCCTTTTCAAACAAAATACCCATCCATGAATCAAATGCAATACCCACCCTTTAATCCAATGCAATTTCCACCTATGCAACAACCAAATGCTCCTTTTACCGAACCTACTATGTGGAATCCTTGGACTCTTCAACAACCTTATTTCAATCAATGGAACCCAAACTAGATAGCCCAACAGATTCCATTTCCTCAACACCAACAATCTCTTTCCTTACCATCTAATGCTCAGCAGAATAACCAGTCAATCAGACCCCAACTGCCTGTGCAACCTAACCCCAACCCAAACAATAATAAAGCTCTGCAGGTAATTGATATTCAAAGTCAACCTGTCTCCCCTATGCAATGTAATGATATCCATTTACGTTCTCAGAGGATAGTTGAACCCATCGCTGATGACATTACTGACTCTGAAAAAGAGGAAACTAGAAAGGAAGAGTCATCTAACAACAATGTTGAAACGGTTGAATCCTCTTCTAACAATACTACTCAAACAACAGAGCCACTCTTTCCTGAACGACTGGCTCTTACTAAAACATTTGAGCCACCTGCTTTTAACCTTTTAGGAGAACTGCAAAATTTATATGTCAAAATTCCATTATTGCAAGCACTAAGAGATGTTCCTATTTATGTTAGAACTGTTAGGGATATCTGTATTAAAAAGCCTGGAAGAAAAGCTAAGGAACCCCTCACAGTCCATGTGATGGGAGAACTGACTGCATTGATGACAGAAAAAGACCCCCCTGTGAAATATGGTGACCCTGGTCACCCTATAGTAACAGTTCAAGTTGGTCAAACCTTTGTGTCTAAAGTTATAGTAGATCTAGGTGCTGCAATAAACATTATGACACTCGAAACATCACAATTACTGCAGTTGAAACATTTAATTAGGGAAACCCCAACCATCCTAGAGCTGGTTGACCGCTCTACAATTAAACCTAAAGGAGTCATTGAAGACCTGGTAATTTCCATATAATCTTGGAATTACCCAGCCGACTTTGTTGTGTTACAAACTAAAACAAAGTTGTGGGGTCATCCACTGATTCTAGGAAGACCTTGGCTGGCTACAGTAGATGCTTCATCAGCTGTAGGTCTGGATCAATGACAATATCTAATGGGAAGGAAACCAAACAGCTGACTCTTTATCCTCATGCCACACCCATGATTAATAATGACAATTCTGTATGGTTAGATTATGAGGATGAGGAAACCCAACCTATTTTAACTGTCGGACAAGCTTTAACTTTCAAAGACTCAACCGAAGATGAATTAATCAGCAATTTTATTTCTGAACCTTCTTCGGTTAGTCCAGAAATACACAATCACTTCATTGTAATCTTGGAATCTGAATCCCAGCACAACCTTGAAACTAAAAATTTACCTCAGACATTAGCTGGCAGCCCCTCCAAAAGTATAACAGTAGAAATCGAGCCAGGTAAAAAGTTAAATATAAATCCTAATCTAATAGACGATCAAAAACAGCAGTTAATGAAGCTACTCCATGAAAATAAAGAGGCATTCGCATGGGATTATACATATATGAAGGGGATTTCTCCTGAACTATGCACTCACCACATTTATATTAAAGAAGGATCCTACCTAGTCTGTCAACCCCAACGACAAATGAATCCCAATTTAAGGGAAATAGTAAAAGAATAACTTCAAAAATTGTTGAATGCAAGATTTATATACCCCATATCTGATAGTTAATGGGTTTCTCCATAGTAATTGTACCCAAGAAAAATGGGAAATGGCGAGTATGTGTGGAATATAGAGCCCTAAATAAGGCCACCCAGAAAGACCATTTCCCTTTACCATTCATTGATCAGGTATTAGATAACTTGGCAGGTAAGAAATTTTTTTCCTTTTTGGATGGATTTAACAGATATAATCAGATAAATATTGCACCCCAGGATCAGGACAAAACCACTTTTACTAGCCCATGGGGGACCTTTGTCTATAGGGTTCTTCCATTTGGGATATGTAATGCCCCAACAACATTTCAAAGAGCGGTGATAGGGATATTTTCTGATATGATAAATGATTCCTTAGAAATATTCATGGACGACTTTACTCCTTATGGCACAGCCTTTGAGGATGCTCTACAGAACCTTGAAAGTGTACTTAAGTGATGTATAGAAGCACACCTTGCTTTAAGTACTGAAAAATTCCATATGATGATGAATGAAGGTATTGTATTGGGTCACTTTGTCTCATTCTTAGGAATTCAAGTCGATCCAGCTAAAATACAAGTAATTTTGACCCTCCCTATCCCAAAAACCCAAACTGATGTGAGAAGTTTCTTAGGACATGCCGGGTATTATAGAAGATTTATCAAGAACTTTTCTAAAATGGCTTCTCCTATGTTTGTGTTACTAACGGAAAATGTTGAATTTAAGTGGACTGATGATTGTGAAAAAGCATTCGATAAACTAAAACATCAGTTGTCTACAGCTCCCATTTTGAGAGGAGCTGATTGGGCACTACGCTTTCATATATCCTCTGATGCCTCAAACACCGCCATTGGAGTTGTCCTGGGACAGGAAGAAAACAATCTTCCCTATGCCATTTATTTTATTAGTAAAAACATGACTCCCGCAGAACTTAATTATACAGTTACTGAGAAAGAATTCCTAGCAGTTATTTATGCTATCAATAAATTTCGGCATTACATTACTGGATATACTACTTTTGTGCATACTGACCACTTGGCCATTAAATACTTAATGAACAAATCAGTTACAAATGCTCGAGTTACTAGATGGTTACTGTTATTACAAGAATTTGATATCACAATTGTAGATCGACGAGGAAAATAAAATGTAGTTGCTGATTTCCTTTCTCGGTTAAAAACTAAGGAAAGTATTCCAGTAGATGATTCTTTTCCCGATGAGTATTTATTTGCAGTATTTGCTCACTCACCTTGGTATGCAGACATTGCCAACTACTTAGTTGCAGGAAAATTACCATCACACCTATCGCATAGAGAAAAAAGGAAAATTATTCAGCTGAGTGCTAGGTACAGCTGGATAAGCGGCTGTCTGTTTCACACAAGACTTGATCAGGAGATCCGGAGATGCATTGGCGAAGATTAAATTTATGATGTATTGAAAGCCTGCCACGATGGCCCTTGTGGAGGACATTTCGTAGACAAAAGAACAGCACACAAGGTTCTTAGGATGGGATACTACTGGCCCTCAATCTTCAAAGATGCAAAGAAATATGTCAGGGCCTGCGATAGATGTCAAAGAATGGGCCAGCCTAATCACAGGGATGAAATGCCACTCAATCACCAGGTAATTCTTGAACCATTTCAAAGATGGGCACTAGATTTTATAGGTCCCATTAATCCTCCGTCCAACCAAAGAGTTTACATACTAGTATGCACGGATTACATGACTAAGTGGGTAGAAGCTAAGGCACTCATCAAAGCTAATGAAGAATCAATATTAACATTTTTATTTGAAGAAATCTTCGTTAGGTTTGGACTGCCTAGGGAACTAGTCACTAATGGAGGACCTCCTTTTAACTCTCATGGCTTCAAAGAAACATTGTAGAAATACTATATTAAGCATAAAATGACCACACCTTATCACCCCCAGTCAAATGGGCAGGTGGAAAGCACCAACAAAGTCATAGAAGCTATTTTGACAAAAACAATAAAGGAAAACAGGAGGGACTGGTTTCAAAAGTTGCCTGAAGCACTATGGGCTTATAGAACCACTTGGAGGAATACCGCGGGCTTTTCAGCCTATGAATTAGTTTTTGGTAAAAATGTTGTTTTCCCTCTGGAGTTTGAAATCAAAACTTTAAGAACTACTTTAGTTGTTAACCTTGATTTGACTGATGCACAGACAGCTAGGTTGCAGCAGCTTCAGGAACTAGACGAGAAAAGATTGGATGTCATCCATCAAACAACCATGATCCAGCAACAAAGAACCAAATGGCACGACAAAACTATTAAGTAGAGGCAGTTCCAGAAAAGCAACTGGGCTTTACTGTATGGCTCCCGTTTCGAGAATTTCCAAGGTAAATTAAGAACAAGGTGGCTAGGACCTTATGAAATAGATGTTGTTTTTCCAAACGGAATAGTCAGACTCTTAACGATTGATGATAATAGAACACCGTTATTAGTAAATGGGTATCGACTCCATCTGTATCAACGACCTGTTTCTAAAGAGGATTTCAAACCTACCTGCATGGTAGACTTACATTATGTTTTTTGGGGGAACCTGCTGTCCCTCAAGGCACTTGAATTTCTGTTCATTCATTTATTTATTTTTAGATTAGATTTCTTAAATAATAGTCCCTGCCAAGGGTTGCCATGTTACAATTAATTGTTTTGCAGATCTTACTTTCGAAGGATGGCTGACAATAAAAAATTCTAAAAGAGTCATTTTGCAGCTTGGAACGCTTTTCAGACCATAAATCAAGTTTTTCACCACTTCCTGTTGCTGCAACACCATTTCCCGTTACTGCAACACCACCTCCCATTTCTGCAACACCACTTCCTGTTGCTGCAACACCATTTCTCGTTGCTGCAACAACAGCTCCCATTGCTGCAACACCATTTCGCGTTGCTGCAACACCACTCTCCATCATTGTGACATCACTTTCCGTTGCTGCAACACCGCTTCCATCAATACGATACCATTTCTCCGTCGCTGCAACACCACTTCCCGTTGCCGCAACACCACTTCCAGCAGTTGCATCACGAGCTCATGTTCCGGCAACATCACTTTTCAATGCTGTAATACCAGTTTCAGTACTTAATGAATTATCATCCTGATGGAACATACTATGCTTCACAAAAGGGACCAGCCATGCACTCTAATAATTACACTCTGTCACTACTACTTCCTGTCAGATCGCTTGTATTTTCACGATTGTAAATCCGTTGAAATTATGATTAATCTAGCAAAAGACAAGATAAGACTTTTTGCATGCGACTAAAGGTAAAAGTAAAGGTAAGCATGTTTAAGTGTGAATATTAAATTATAGTTAATGTGGAGATGTGATACGACTGCCGAAATTATTATACTACCAATCAGATCATTCAGTCGTAGATTTGGGGGGATTACAAAAATATCGTAATTATTCCATAACATGTCAATCGCCGCCACCCTTACTCCTCACGGTAATATCTAAAACTCACCTCGTCGTGGCATATCCTCATTTGTAACGGTTTACTCTGTCTCAAACTCGGTAACTAGGCTCTACATTGTGTATTTTCATCGGATCAGCAACTATGGGGGAAATCTGATCACATACGAACCTGGCACAACAGCGCAACTGGAACTCTACCACGAGATTTACCAAATTTTCCTGCAAGCAGGATGGGTAGACTACTTTAGAAGACTCCCGGATTTCAACACACAGCAAGTGTTGGAGTTCGCATACAACTTAAGAGAAGGATTTTCTACGGTCCAGGGAGTACATATCCCAGTAACAGAGGAAGACGTAGCCCAAGTTTCCGGGTTACCGACTAATGGTACACGCTGTTTTAGTAGGAAACATCTGATTCTGAATGCGCATCAAGGTTTCTTCCTACCAGGCGAGCACGTCGAAACCAAAGGCAGAGGGGTCGCACTTCAGTCATTGCCTCCACCATGGCCAAAGGCCGCGAAGTTTGTCAAGCAGTATTTAACTTGCGAAGGTTGTTACCAGGTAATTTACCAACATGACTTCATTTTGTTAAATCATTTGAGTCATCGTTAATTGATAAACATGCCTTATTATCTATTGGGTTGTCTGAAAAATATGTCACGTTATACCGGAAAAGAAAAGCATCCGCCCCTTTCCCCGAAACACTACCGTTTATCCCAACTCTTAATAAATAGAGGCTTTTCTCTAAATCATCCACCCCCCGTCATTAACCCTCCCCAACAAATAGAAGAAGATCCTCAGCAGGAAGAGGAAATTCCCCAACAACCAGAGCAAATACCCCAGGAAATTCCCCAGCAAATAGAAGAAGATCCTCAACAGGAAGAGGAAATTCCCCAACAACCAGAACAAATACCCCAGGAAATTCCCCAACAACCAGAGCAAATACCCCAGGAAATTCCCCAACCATTATCAGCAGAAACACCCCTGCAGAGGAACCCATCCCTCAATGACGCTCAACCATCTACCCCCATGCTTCATATTTCCACTGATGACTCTGATGATAACACCCCCATCATTTTTCTTAAAAGAGAAAAGCAGTAGAAATCTGAAACTCCACCAAAAAGGAGAAGAACCAGGCTTCGGTCAAAGCAGCTGCTATTCTCGATAGTTCCCCCAGTCTGAAGGAAACTGGCCGAAAAAGAAAAATTACGGATTTCCTGCCTCCTTAACGAGGCAGCGAACACGGTCGACTGCAGCAGTTAAACCCACCAGCCACGTGATCATGAGTTCTCCACCCACCAGCCCTGTGATCCCTAGTTCTCCACCCATCACCCTAACACCCCGCATTCCAATCATCCCGGAGCAGTCCCTTTCCTCACCCTCTGGGGCTGAGATGCAGAGCGTTGACAGTTTTGTGACATGATTTTCTGAGGCAACTGCTACACAAGAACCAGATGCCGAACAATCTAAAGTAGACACCGAAGGTGATATTGGGCAAGTGGCTGTTACGCAAGAACTAGCCACTGACCCAACAGGTGACACACAATAACCACTTGTTGGGGATGCAAATGACAAAATGGATGCGTAACAACAATCCCTTCCTCCGTTAGAGCCTGCAGATACACAAGCTCTGCCTACCATAGCCTCCCTGCAGGAATAAATCGAGTTTATAAAATCTCAAATTAAGGATTATCAGTAGGAGATAATAATGATTAAGGAATCCTATCAGAATGAATATAATCTCCACTTCTTAGCATGGGTAGCGTCTGTAACAGAAAATAGTCAATACAATGAGTATATGTGCAGTGAGTGTGGTGAGCTGTACACTCAATCAGGATATAAGATAGTCTAGGTTCCAATGACCGAAGCTAATCCAAAGCCCTCTTCTACTGGAATCAAAACAGAACAACCTGCTGCTATAGTCAAAACAGAACAACATGCTGCTGTAATTAAAACAGAACAACCTGCTGTTACAAAAGAACCAGCAGGAGTGGCAGCAGAAGAAACAGAACAACCTGCTGTTACACAGGAACCAGCAGGAGTTGCAGGAGAAATGCAACTACCTGTTGTTACACAAGAACCAGCAGGAGTTGTAGGAGAAACGGAACAACCTGTTGTTACACAAGAACCACCAGGAGTTGCAGGACAAACACAACAACCTGTTGCTACACAAGAACCAATAGGAGTTGTAGGCGAAATAGAACAACCTGCTGTTACAAAAGAACTAGCAGGTTTTCTAAGAATTGCAAAAGAAGAAACACAGCAACCTGCTGTCACACAAGAACCAACAGGTTTTTCAAGAATTGTGGAGGAAGACATAAAACCACCGCGGGCCACCCAAATTACTACAGAACATAAATCCTTTTCTGATGCCTATGCACAGACTGAACCTCCCTGTGTCAGTGATGCTCACACGGAGACCTCTAGTTTTCAACAACTAAAGGACACATGGAGAACATAATACGAGCTTTCACAAGGGAAGGTATTCCAACAGAAAAAGTCAACCTGGTTCAGTTATGCATACAAAAATTGGGATGCACTTGAACAGTCTCGAGCTCAACATAAGGAAAATAAGGAAGTAAAAGCTAGGTTGTCCCGTGCCTTTGATCTGGTCTAGAGGGTACTGGCTACAAGAAAACCCTCTTTCAGTTATGCAGTATTCTTGAGAGAACGGTTGGCGTTCTTGCAAATAAAGGCAATTAGAGATGGAAGACCCTACCAAGTTGATACACCCGATCAATTTATTGAAACATTCAGAGAAGCACCAAATAATGATCAAAATTTGCTATGTGAACTCTATCTTCACAATGAGGCCATGCCTGAAGATAGAGCGATGAATATACTCCCTATTGTTGGTGATATCCAAATAAGAGCCTTCATTTCTTTTCTAGCCAATCAACGGACTTGGAAAAATGCCTACATGTTAGCAACACATAATGAGCAGAACTACCTCCTTTGGATTTGAAATGAACCACAGAATGCAGCTACTTTCATTGCACAGCATCGAAAAAATTTAAGTAATCCAGAGTTGGTTGATCATATGAGGAAGCTACAGGCAGCGGTCTTGCAGGACTGCTAGCATTATGTAAAAACAAAAGGGGCACTGGCCATCGAAGCAAACAAGTTATTTTGGGAACATTGTCCCAAAGAGAGACAAGAATATCATCCTTATAATCCCCTCAATCTTCAGGTAGCAATTTCACGCATACCTTATTATGTCAAATGTATGGAAAACTGTGCCGAGACATGGATTGGCTATCATTTTCATTTCCCTCTCTTGTGGTTACCTGGTCAGAAATATAAGGCTCATTACAAACTGACCAAAAAGGAGGAGGTAGCAGTATGGCAACAATTACAGAGTGTCCAGGGATTCAGAAGCAGGTATGATAAAACCTTTTTTAGCTACTGTATCAGAAACTTACACTGTTCATCCCAGTACTCCGACTCAGATTCACAGTAAACGTTGCATGAGGACATGCAACCCTTTCAGTTGGGGGGGTGTTAGGACTCCATATTGTCTACTTTTGACTTCATATTTTGTCATGATGTTACCCTTTTTAGCCCATAAGTAGAAACCCTTGATATCATTTTGACCTCATCATTCCAAGGTATGAAGTAACTCTACTCATTTTCTATATGTTTAATTATTCAACACATATTCATGTTATCTTTACAATTAATCTTTGGAAATTGGCTAAGTCGCTGACAATTGATTGGAACTATTCAAAGTCGACAGAATTGTAATTCACAGTTGCTGCAACACTAGAAACAACAACTGACTAAAGCAGGAAAAGTCTTAATTTGCAAAGGATGAAACAGTAATTGTCGAGCTAGGCAGTAACCGTCTGAAGTTGGCAGAACTATACTTGGCTGATGATGATATAGCGTGATCAGCCAAACTTAGTCGCAGATGCTGGAACACCAGGAACAACATGAAGAGCTTTAAGAAACAGTTGAGATTTACCAAATCGACAACAACAGTGGAACAACCAAGGATAGTACAAGGACCCCGAGGAGATAGACGAAGACTACCAGTTTTGCAACAACGGAAGGATCCAATTAAACAAAGGACGAAAAAGATATACATTGTTGTAACAATATGCTGTAACCGGAATTAATTTCCTATTTTTTGTATAGAAGGATCAAACTGAATGAGTAATGACAATCTATTATAATAGATGTCTCCTGTATAAAGAGGAGACATCTACAGTTGAAAGTTAGCAAGATATAACGGAAGTATTGTAGTGCAGAGCGGTCTGAACTTCTATTGTAATTGGACTTTTCGGCAGATGAATAAAGCACTGTTCTGAGCAGTTTAACTTAGCATCTGTGTTCAGGGGAATCTTGTGAGAGGGATAGGGCCCACCTTCTTCACAAGATTCACCCATTTCTTTCCTGTTAAGTGTGTGTGTGATTTATGTACACTTTTAGCCTTGCTTCTGATATTTCCTTTTTGCTGATGCTCTGTTTCCTTGATCAATTGGCGCTGTGAGAAGTGTGTCACCGGTGATTAGGATTTTTCAGTGTGTATTGGCAACTGGTCACAGAGGTAGGTGCTCAACATCCTTATTCTGAGGACAGAGTCCTAGTCCTCTGTTACAAATGGCCATTATTTCTTTTTGCATATTTGTTATCATTAATTAATTTCCTTTCATCTCTGCAATAGTTTATAACTGTTGTAGCACATAGTAAGCGCTTGATAGGAAGTAGATCTATTTATACTACAGCCTTTAATGCTTTTAGAATTAAGTGCATATAGTACGAGGTCACCTTTGAAACAAAAGGACTTTCCCAGGTTGACAATTTAATGTGGTACTCGATTGTTTAATCAATAAACAATTCGAGCAACCAACAATAGCCTCAGAATAAATATACATTCAACGTCTTATGTCAAACATCTATGATTTTTGCATTGTTAATTCACTTAATCCCTCCAACAAACAATAATGTAGTCAAGTATTGACAACTACATCATAGGCATAGACAAGCATTGGTTCTACAAAGATGTGTCAACCAAGAACTCTTGCATTATCCTCTAATCTTGGACTCTACTCTCTGTAATAAATAATGAGAGGTCATGAATATTTTGTTCTATAATGACCCTCAATCTATTGCAAGTATCACATAAGTTTATATGCACTGTAACATCATCAAAACTCTATCCTCAACTAGGATTATAACCTATGTCTATGATTTCAAGCACAACAACTCTTTTAGGAAGACAATTTCATTACCAAACAATATGTTTTAGCCTTGTATATTATATTACATTCTAGACCTTGCAAGCATCATTGTTAGAACAATAGGCCTCTATAAATTCTCTCTCTCTACCATACATATCTCTTTATACCCATACAATATATTCAACATTATAGAAATATATCTCTCTAGCCAATAATACTAATTAACAATAATACAAAACTTGGATAATTCCTTCTGCAATAAAATTTCTATCTCTTCATGTCAATCCTACAAGGCATGGATGAGCATTCATAGTTTCTACATTAAACAAGTGAAATACATAATCTAAACCTCATCGATTATGTCTTTTCAATTGTATGCACTTACATCATCTTGATCTCATATACTTGGTTTAATTCATCATGTCTATGTAATCTCATAATCAAAATTGTAGTGAAACAATATGTCATAACTATCAAAACTTCACCAGCACAAAAAACAAACCATCAAATATCTATATTGCTCAATTCTTTATTGTATCTATCCCCTACAAACAAATCATCTCACATATCAAATAAAAAACCAAGCTATGAAGAAATATGACCAAATGAATTCAGATCTCTCATGAAGTAGTTAGACCTGAGCTGCCTTGTGACTTGATACAATCATCTATTATGGACCATAAATCATGAATAATACACAATTATTTGATCAATATTCGTGGGTATTTATAACCATTTTCCTTTACAATACGATGAAAAAACCCATGGAATTTTTTATGGTAATATTTGATGACTTCAAGTAGACATTGCACACTTGAAACCACTGGAAATTCGCTAGCCTTTCCCATGGATTTGTATTTTCTTGACCTACGGGTAGTAATACACCCTCTCTATCCAATAATTACATTATCACACATGTTATTGGCTATCTAAGGTGCATTATAATGCACTATTCTTTCTTAGGAGATTGTGTTAACAAGATCCTTTGCCCAAAACATAATCAAATTTCTTTAACACTTCGAGAACTTGTTCAATCTCCTCTACAAGAATTTCAGAGTCTATCCACCCTCTTCTACAACCATCAATATGTCATTTTGTGCTTCAATTTTTCTACCAATCATCATGCAAATCAATTCTTATGCCAACTAACAACACTGTGATAAGATGAAGGTTGACATAGTGTGACAAGGTCATAAATCAGGTTGCCATGAAGGCCACCACACTATCCATAATGCCAATACTTATACATTGTATAACAACCCTTATGTCCTCCATTACTATTCTTAATATTAACTTTCAATATAATATTACTAGTATTGTCCCTTCATATTTAGATAAAACCCTATACATAATTTCTTTGTAATACATAGTCCCCACCAAACATATCACATTACAACCCCAAAAATCACATTAATGTTCCACTAAATTCTCATTATAATCCCAAAGATACTATTATAAAACTAAATAACCATATCTTCGGCTGACATGAGAATACCATTTCCATACAAAATATATCATGCGTCCATAAACAATAAGATCAATTTGACCACAAATAACTCTAGGAAAGCATAAAAACATATATAAATTGAAAAAATTCAAATAGAAGAAGGATAGTCATATTTAGAGGAATAGTCATATTCATTTTCCTAAATGCACCAATGTCCTACACCCAACAAAATATTGGCCTTAGATATCACATTTGATAGTTTATTCCATACCCTATAAACATGATCAAAATATATTCAATTAAAAAAAACCGATATTTTTTTCAAACTCCCTAAATAAAGGGCTTAAAAATAAATATTCTAAAGAATATATCCCTCACATCCATTGATCTCCACGAAATAATCACCACATATTTTTATACTTTGAACACCTTTTTCACCATATGCAGGTTGCTTAACTCCATAGTTGTTTGTTCTACAAAATTATTAGAACCTTTACCTGACCCAAATATAAACTATAATACATATGAGTCCCTCAAGAAGAAAACTCCATCTGCCCCACTATCTTATGGATCCCCCTAACTAACACGATTTAAAGAAGCCCAATCTTTATATATATCTAATTCTTCTTCTATAATTTATCTTGGATGTTTCAAATTTCTAGTTTATTTGAAATACATAAGAATATTTAGTGCTTGAGAGGAACATAAATGCATTGGTATAAACATGTCATCAAGAAACCCGGGATTTCTCGAAATAAAAAAAATACCCCATGAAAATAGTAATTGGAAATGCTTTCAAACTATTGAATTTAATGTTCTCACACCAAGGCCTCAAACAATCCTCCAACAACCCCATACACATTTCATCCTTGAAGGATTCTCACCTATTTCCATACTTGCATAAAATTAATATATAACAAACGAATATGAACAAATACCTCATCATCTGTGTTTGAATGTTGGTACTTTCTAGGTCCATATCTAGTTCCTTTCCAGAAACTATCCCGAGAAAGAATCTTCTTCCTATGTTCCAACCAAATAAGTATTTTTACTTGAGGAGAATTTGAATTTTCACACATATTTGTACCAACATAGTAAAATTTGCAATGCTTCGCCTTCACATAGAACCTTATAAATAAGATTTTGAGTCTAACACCCTATAGTTGGATTGATTGACCATATTAGATGATCCTCTAATTCTTGAATCTAAACACAAGTAGGTAGAAAACGGAGATTTACCTTACCCAATTAAACTTATCCTCACCATCTCAACCTATCATTTCTATTAATTTCCACCATTGCTTCCATATTATGACTTCAAAATCTATCACATGATTAAGAGTGAAATGTCCCATATGAGACAAAGAATTAATAAATTTCAAAAGGCTCAAATTTTCACCACATAAAATCCATGAATTGTCACCTAATCTAAGTCCATTTCCCTTACCCACATTGCAAGCAAGACATATCCCAATTAATGGAAATGATCTTCCATATAATGGATGGAATATGAAACTATTTTGTAGGCATCCCAATCTAATATTCACCACTGTTTTTTTTTTTGTGAATTAGGCTGATTCTATTGAGTAAAATATAGTACAATCAAGAGAAACAAGAGACTGACAGACCGAAAATGATGAAACCATCAACCTCGGTCCCGGAGAAAAAGAGATTCGATCTCGGAGCTACATCAAATAATTTGAGAGCAAATACTGACTGACTGACTTCTACCCCATAGGGGCGGAAACTACAACAGAATGTTTTTTCCCTTTCTTTTTATTGACCTTTGTCCAGCTATCATGGGGAGTATGAGCTAAAACAACTTGAAAACTGGAATTCTATATCTTGGGGGTCTCCTTTTCTGATTTAGAAGAGGAAGTCTCATGGGCGCGTTTATGGGAGATTGTTGTGACCAAGGTGTGCGCCTGAGTATCTGTGGACGGAGCTGTCGGCTGAGGCGCTTGGTCCCGATCTGAATCGCTTATCTCATCCTCCGAGCTTTGGGAGTCAGAGCTCACTACTGGCGGCGGAGAACAGGGGGTCCAATGCTTCGGTTTGGTTTTTGCATAGTTGCCGTTTTTTGTTCTTGCAGTCAGCGATGGGCATGAGTTCTGCAGGTGCCCTGTTAGGTGACAGTGGCGGCATCGGAAGGCAATGTTTTCCTAATCTAGGATCTGGGTCCAAACAGTGTCATTGATCTTGAGATTGATTAGCTCTGGCAGTCCCTTGCTTAAATCTAGCTCCACACAAATTCTGGCATATGTGTAGAGACCTTTTTGTTCCCTCCAGGAATCTCCCATTAAAAAGCTGCCCAAAGTATTGCCTATTTGCCTATATACTGCTGTGTGCCACAAGTGTACTAGAAAATTTGGAAGTCTGATCCAGACAGGGGCCTTAGTGATGGCTGCAGAAGCTGGGTCAAAATCTGGGAACCATGGAGTTAAGAAGAGTCCTGCTGAACCCATGAACCAAGGGACTTCTTCCAGGGCCTTTTCGTAGTGCTTAGGATTGTCGAACAGAACTATAAAATATCCCTTCGCGCAGAAGAAAACCTTGCAGTGGTGAGTCCAATTATCATTGATCCAGTCATAAAGATCCTTTGAGTGAGGCCAGAGCCCATTGAATCTGCAGATGATGGCCCTTTCAGCAAATTTTTGAGTGTCGTCTGCAAGGTCAGAGTGGGAGATCTCAACAGAGGGAACCCCCTCCAACTTTTCAACCAAAAAAGGTTTGGGTTTGGGAGGTTCAGGGGAAATGGGTATCTCAGAGTGAACTAGAGCTTTGTAGGAGTAGGGAGGAGTAGAAGAGGATTGTCCTGCAGCTCCACCTCTCAGACGAAGGGAAAACACTAAAGAGATATTGTTTTTGATGCTGTAAAAAGAGAGAGGAAGAGGATCATCGAGTCGTTTACCTTGAAAAATAAGTCTTTGTAGGGCAGAGGGGATCCCAAGTCGGTGTTCCAGATTTACTTTGAGGTTCTCGACCCGATCTGAAGGGTATACCCATTGCAGACTGGTCTTTCCGGAGATCTATGCGATTTGAACCTAAAAGGGGGCAGAGGAATTTTCATGAATTTTTTGGAGAAACACAGGGCCAGAGTCTTTTGGATATCCCATCTCTTGACGCCTATCTAGATCTGACCTTGTATTGGGTCGATCTTCCATTTTCATGTCTAATTCTTCAAACCCTCTGCTCGATCTATGCTCATTGCCACTGGTCTGCTCCCTGGGTTCTGGCTGTTCTCGAATAGTGGCTAGATCGATTAGATCAAGGCTGGATCTGCGATGTTTGGGCCATTCCATGGAGAGAGGGAGCAGATCTGTGGCTTCTCCAGCTGTTAAAGTGATGATATCCCCAGGGGTCTTTACATTAACAGCAGAAGTAAGAAGAGAAGCCAGTTGTCGGCGATCAACTCCCATGGACACTACCTTCTCAATGCACTGGGCTGCAACAAGGGCTGCAGTCGATGCCACGGCCATGCTCGTCTTCAACTGTCCCCCATTGTCTTGAAAATCCACCGTTGCAGCCGCTACAGCGGCCATGGCCGCGGCCACTCCTCCTACTGACATGGCGGCTTGTACCTCAACATTCTGAGCACGATACTTGTCTTTTTTCTTGCCCTTTGTTTCAGCTTTAACCCGCCATGAATTCTCTGGCTTAGCTTGTTTGCTCAGAGACTGTGAAAGAGTGTTGTCCATAACCAGCTATGATGTCTGTGACGAACCCACAGTAAAAGAATGCCACTCTTCAACCTTGGAATTCGTTAATTCCCCTGCTTCGACATCCTCGTCTTCTTTTTCACACTGTAACTTCAATGCTGCCATAGCTTTACCTGTAATGTCGAGCTGTATGTGCTTAGTGTGAAAACCCTGACTGAAACCCACATCGCCATCATCCATAAGGCCGAGCAGGAGCCTGAAAGCGGCTGAAGGAAGGGAGGCGGCGGCAGGTTTGCTAGGGTTCATCGCCGGAGCTCAAAAATCTACTCTAAAATAATCAGTATTTCCAATATTCACCACTATTAAGTGCCACATATTTTTTTAATAATAACTAAGTATCAAATCCAAAACCTATAATCAATATCCAACCAATTTGTGCAGCCAAATATTTAGGAAATTTATGTATATTTTTAAGCCACCATATAACATATTCATTGGGAATTGCAAAATTTTTCCAATTTTTTCCATGTAATAATATGCTTTTATTTTTAAACGAACTAGTGAAATCTAAATCCTATCGTCATAAGTGTCTCAATAACACTTTCTAAATGAATTCCAATCACATCTATAAATTTTAATGGCTTCTAAGACTTACTTGGCAAGGATAATGTTTTCCCCTTTGGTATCATTTCAGTACACCATAATAATTTTTTTCTTTTTTACCTTAGTTTCTAACTAATCCTAGAACATATTAACATGTCCATTCATTTTTATATAAAACCCTCGATACTTTATACCACTCTAGATATTTGTCTATTAGAAAAGAAACAACTTAGAAATAACTAATATTTCCATATTCAACCCCTAAATATGGGACCATACAGATACCCATATTTATTTTTATTGACATTGAAGAAATATATAAATATAGAATCTACTTCAATTCATGTGAATCTTTTCTTTTACCATCACAAATGAGTAAAATATCCTTCAAAAATAACATATGGGAGGATATGATGAACTTCCTGCTTTAATACCCTTTGAAAGAACCTATGATTTTTCTTGCAAAAATCCATATACACACTTTTTCCCATTCTGAGGAGAAGCAAAGGCTCTAAGGGGCACCCCTTTCTCAACCTCCTATAAGGTTTAAAAGATATTTATGTTGAACCATTTATTAATATAGAAAATGACATCGAGGGGACACAACTTATCACTAAGTTAAATCCCAATTGAATGAGCATCATCATCCAATATAACTAATTATCTCTATCATAAGCTATTCTTAAGAGTAATTTAATAGCCATAGCTTGTGAACATTTTTTTTTATAAACTATAGCCCCTTTTGTTTCATGCTTATATATTCATAGAATGACTTGACTAGTAATAAACCAAATTATAGATGGACATAGATAGTAACAGTATTACTCTAATAACTAGAATCTTGCCACAATCTTACACATACAATAGAAAAATAAATGGGTCAAAATTCTTCAAGGGTATAAGGATAGTAAAATTTAAGAAGGGATATGGATATAGCATTGATAGGAAAAATCATATTATAATTCTTTCAATACTCCCCTACAACCCTCGATACATCCTCCTCAACAATATTTATAAGGTTGATAACATGAGTAGTATACTAGTATTGATTTAAATAACTACATTTTCCCCAACTTTTTCAATGATGAACATAATTTAATACTATTGTTGCCAAGCTCTAAAGAGGAGTTATAAATGTTGTTACATTCATTCCAAATGGAAAATAGCCTGGGTTCTAATGGCTACCATATGGAGTTTGTTTGTTTTGTATTTTTCTTTTTTAACAACAAACTCCATATGCTAGCCATTAGAACCTAGGATATTTTCCATTTGTAATGAATGTAACAACATTTATAACTCCTCTTTAGAGTTGGCAACAATAGTATTAAATTATTTTCATCATTGACAAAGATAGGAAAATGTAGTTATTTCAATCAATACTAGTTTACAAGTCATGTTATCAACCTTATAAATATCATTAAAATCATCTACAACTACAATAGAAATGTCCTCATAATTGGAAATCACATACCCATTTGTTTATTTACTCTTCCCTACTGAATTTTCAAACTTTAATTCAATTTCGCATTGATGAAATAAATTTGTATTTTCATCACCTTTTTGTTAACGAAATGGCTCTACCACTTGTTTCCAAGTATATCTTTATCTACCAAAATAATCCTTTTGCTTCCTTTGAATGGTAAACCTTATACTTATACTCTTGATTGGATTGTTTAGCCACCTCTTATGGTATGAAACTTCTATGTTTGACTCTAGCTATAGAATCACTTGCTCATCCCTTATCTTTTTTCCTCACAAGCCCCATTCAAGCATCCTTACGTAAAGTTCTTTCAATTTTATTTCAACTGTAAAGAAAGATTAATAGATTAAATGATACATTATATGGGACACACATTTTCTTAATAATTTTAACAACATATTCCTCCTCCAACCAAGTAGACTTAAATTTAAATTAACTCCAATATTTTCTACTTATTATTTCTTTTTCAAAGGAAATAAGAAAGTTCTCTCAATCTCCCCTATTTCAACACATTGCCTTACCTCATTTTTTCATTAATTAGAGCTTCTAACATCATGAATCTATTTCATATTTTTGAAATGCCATCGCCTCCCTCCATATTGTTCTTTTGTGCTTATTGAGAAAGTCGAGGGAATAGATAATGGCCCTCATGAAAATGTATAATTAAATCCATCCTTAGAAAAAAAAACTATAATATGAGAAAAAGACATCCATTCAAAACAAAATACTAAAAAATTGCAAAGAACACCAAGAGAGACAACCATCACCTTCAAGCTTATATATATATATATATATATATATAATATATATATATATATATAATATATAATAATATTTATTAAAATATAAAATTAAAAAATAAATTACAAGAAATATAAAACATAAAAATAACTCCTACAAAAATTCCAAAAAAGTATTAAATATTAATAAAAATTAAAAATAAAATTATAAAAACACTATAATATGAATTATTAGAAACTATCACAAGACAATATTAAGCTTTGCAATAATAACATACATAAATATTTTTTACTAATAATATTATAAAAGATGATAATAAAACATTAAGCTCTACTATAATAATATAAACATACATATAATTTATAAATAATATTATAACATGAATCAAAACAAAAATGTAAACTGAATTACAAGAAAGAGAACATTGGATATTATTAAATATCCTAATAAGTTAAACAATACTAAAATAAATTTAGTTTAATAAAAATATAAAGATAAATAATTAGCTATTAGGGTTATTTCAATTGGTTGAGGTCTTACTGATAAAGAACCTCACTAATGAGAGGTCAGGAGGTCAATTCGCGTCCATGCCCTTAGGGTTAAGCTCAACAAGACAAAAAAAAGGAGAAAATATATAATAGATCAACAAAACATAACGAGAGAAGGAAAATATGATCGTAAACTTATTAATACTTTATTATTCTTTTACTATGAATCAATGCAAACTAGCTCACATCTCTACAATTGTCCATCTCTATTAAAATTATTAAGGTGATTGATGATTTCTAAAGCTTGTCTAGATCTATGCTTGAAATAATGATCATCTTTAGCTAGGCATTTGGTTACTTCTATACACATATCGTCTCTAGTTCCATTGGCATTCTTATCCAATGTTTAAATGCATGTAATCCCATTCTCAATATCATTTCTATACTCTTTAATACTTTTGTGAAAATATGACTACTATAGATTCTCTAAATTATCTCAACAACCTAAGGATCACTACAAAATTTTCAAAATGTCTTAGACATTTAGGTTTAATATCATATAAAAAAACTTCCTTCAATGACTTCAAGAACAAACAAACAAAGGATTATCTTGGTAGAGTGACCATAGAAAAGTTAATATAACCTCAGTAACAAAAACTGTCTACATAGCATAGCATAAGCCTCTCTAGCCCTATGATTGAAATAGTGATTCCGTGTGGCTAGGAATTTGGTTTCTACTACGCATATACGGTCTCGAGTTCCATTGACATTCTTAAGCAATATTGAGATGCACATGCACCAATTCTAGTTATCATTTCTATACTCTTTAAAAATTTTGTGAAAGTATGATTACTATGTATTCTCTGAGATACCTCAAGAACCTAAGGATCCCCACAAAATATTCAAAATGTCTCAGCCTTTTAGTTTAATATAATAAAATCCCACTTCCTTCAATAACTTTGAGAAGAATTCAAGCAAAAGATTAACTTGGGAAGTAGAGCTATACAAAATTTATTATAACCGTAGTAATATAATTTTTCTATATAACATACTTCATCTGGAAAATGTTAACCCAATAATTTAATTTGTTATCAAAATTTTCGATAATGTTCAGAACAACAACGTCTTTATCTAGGACTAAAAGTCTACTCCCAATCCCAAATGAAAAATATTTGAAGTTGGAATAGGATAAAAGAATACCCCTCTATCCAATTATCAAACCTCATAATTTTCCCCTAGAATCTACGTAAATGAAGCTTATACCCAACACATTACTCCAATTGAAAAATAAGTTTACGACCTTCAACAAAAATCTCTTGAAGTAACATAATATAAGGGTTTTGAGACTTAGTGTGTTTCTTTAGGGATTTTTTTAATGGGTATACCTAATATTTTACATTAAAGGAGACATAAATCATCAAGAAACCCTTATTGGGGAAATATTTATGAAAATATTTATGAAAATACAATGTCACTTTACAACTAAAACTTCATAAAGTGTTCTTTATTAACTAATGCAAATGTTATATCTTCTATTTGTGTAAAACACCTATTTTCAATTCTTTTGAAAACAACTCAAATATCCTTATAACCACCTCCGACATCACTTTCAACTCTTTCCTAAACCTTAAATGATATTTGTAACATTCGACAATAGATTCCTTCCTATTAAGGTTACTAACCTCATAATTTTCTTCGCGTAGCTTAGAATCATTGGAAACTCCTCCTACAAAGTAAACCCCTACTCCAAGAGGAAATGTGTCATCCTTAATGATAGATTTTCCTAGCCCCACCAAACCTTTCAATGGAAATGATAAACACTAAAACTATCCCCAAAATAATTCATAATCCATTTTATCTATAAGCAATTGAAGGAAATTGCAAATTTAATGGGGTTGGGTCTTTAATAAACTTATCAATTTCCATTTCTATAAATCCTTGCCATCATGAATTGTCATTATTGATAAATTATGGTTAATAAATAAACAATAAATCTCATGAAATTCCATCACATTATTACCATACTTCATAAGAACCTCCACTCTAGATTTACCCTATGAAATAGGTACCTCTTTTTAAGACCCCAAATCATTTGGCTTCTAAATATAAAGCATCACATTTTGAAGCGCCCGGTGTTGATTAACCTTTTTCCCTACTAGTTAGTTGGTATTTTCAAGTCTAAATTATTTTATGAAAAAGTAGTTCATGGTCATAAGCTATGTGGCCATATGTCTAACACCAATTTCAACTAAAAGGAACCCTTGAGTTCTCTATAAAGTAAAACAAAATTGTGATATCCTTTCTATAAAGACAGTTTAGCTATAAATTATTTTCTTAATTTGTCCTATAAAAATTATGTTTATCTACATGACAATCATCTCCACTTTTCACATATGTAACTAACAAATGTAATTTTTTATTTTTCTTATAGTCTATGTGTCATGAATTACAACAATCACATAAATACTTTAGAAAGGGGGTTATGTTCAGCAATATACTCCACTCGATTAGGCTTTCCCTTCTATAGAGTTTCTTTCTAAGTGAGCGAGGTTCCCTACACCTCGTGGGTGATTCATGGCATTCATCACAGTGTCTCGAGGAGCCATATCTCTATTGCAATACTTGTGACTGTTAGAGCTTCCTCACCTCTTGTAATTGTTAGAGCTTCTTCACCTCTTGTTCAGGTAAGGTGAGTGTTCCCTTAATTTCTCTTTCGAATGTCTGTATTATTTTAGTTTGATAATACATTTCTTTGCAAGTTTTGCTTTTAATGTAGTTGAAGTGAACCTTAATGTGTATGGTAATTATTTATTTATATTCTTACTATTACTTTCCCATCTCGCTTATGTTTCACAAGAGTATATGGAAATTTGAGTTATGTGTGGAACCTTGTCAAGGGATATTTGTCTTTTCCAGGTTCATCAGGTAAATTTTTATTTTTTTATCTATCCTTTCTCATTTGCATCACCTAGTTTCCATGCTTTAATATAGATAATCACCTGTAAGATGGGTTTGAGTGCCTACAAGGCTTGATGTTGTATTTTCATGTTAACATTTCCAACTTTTTTAAAAAGCTAGGTGGACCAATTTGGCCTAGTTTTTCTTTTATGTGCCATTCCGGCATATTGTAGGTTGGTAGTAACTATAACAGTGTTGCTCTATTCCCTTTTTCTAGGTCAAGAGGGGGTTTTCAGGATTGTGACATCTCTAGGTAAGAAAACGTCATTGACACTTGCTACTATTTCCACTCACTTCCCTAAGACAATTTGGATCTATAACACCCTCCTCCTGCATCTACCCAAGTAATCGAACAACAGGGGAACAAATGTGATGAGAAGTTACTATGATATGATTTGACGTCCTAAGTCACCTTAAGGAAGTGGAACCCATGGAAAAACACCATACAGAGCCTCAACGTCAGCAATAGGACCCTTAGGAATCATCCAACCTTTCTGCTCAACAACCCCTAAGTCCCATTGAGTCTTTAAGCTATTAAGCCTCTAGAAAATCCCAAGTTATGTGCATGCCAACATCCAGAGATATTTTTATGCTCCCACAAGCCTACATGCTTGAGTCCAGGGACTATTTCTAGTAGACCTGTGCCAGAGTCCGGGGAATTTAGGGCACTTTTCAGGCATAGAATTTTGGCCATCGCCTCGAACTTGTTGTAACTTCCAGAACCCATTAAACACATGAAGAAAATACTAATACACCAAAAAATAACTCTAGGCCTAGGCATGACCATCCCCTACCGTGAATGAAATTTTGTCAAACACTTGGCATCAATGCAATCTGTAGGTGTAAATGAAAAATCTAAGCACAATGGTATCATACTTATTTGAGAGTCACTATGAGGAATTGTTTCCTTATCACTTTGGCTATAGTTTCATTCATTAGGTCATAGATATGTTATCCATCCATTCACAAGTAAAAACATGATGAGAGCCATACATAGCTATTGTCATAAAACATATACATAACTAGCATAATAGCAACACAAATACCAACGATATCATAGCCATATAAACCACATATAAACAAGTATAATACTAATAAAAATAAAAGGATACATAACCTCACATTGATGATGAAAAGTCCAACCTAGTATGGGCCTACCACATTTCACCCGATCATGGAATGGCTAAGCCAAATCACTCTTCATCCATTCACCCCTAGGCCATATTCCAAGCATAAATGTGTGATCTCATGGAACACATCAATCGAAAACAATATAGGGATTCTAGAGGCCATCTACCTCAACCAATTAAAGAGTGATTCCACCTCATGGTCATAGATCACAAAACCATCATTAGATTCATCTCTACCCAAGTCTTTCAGGGCTTTATCGCATTTGTTCCAACCGAGCCTCCAAGACTACTAAATCAATCCACAGCTACTACTGGGATCTAGATTGTTTGTCCAACCAAGGCTCTAGAACTATTAACTCAACCCACAATGTTGTCAAGCAACAAAGTGTTTTTCCAACCAAGGCTCCAGGATTAGTAACTCAACCCAAACTATTACAGGGCTTCCATATAATTTTTCCAACCAAGGCTCCTGGACTAATAACTCAACCTAATATGTTACAAGGCTTCGAGAGCGTTTTTCCAAAAAAGGCTCCAGGAACTAATAACTCAACTAAACCTAAAGGAAACATTTGAACTAACCAAAAAAACGAAGAAATGAACCCACAACACCATGGCTATTTGTATATGACAAGGCTAGGAAAATCTAATATCAAACTAGGAAATCCTCTGTTCCATTGACAGGTCATAGCCAATAAACTACATGCATATTTCATGCATGTCCAATATAGTGAAGAAAACATACATACAACTCAATACCTATAAGAAAAAACTGTTGTAGTCGTTGATCCTGATGTCCTCTTACACTTTCCTTCTCTTCCTTTTCCTTCTTTATCCAAACATCCAATTATTCCACACTTTCCATGAGTGTTACAGGAAAACTCTAAGTTCCTAAGAATATGAAAGAGAGAGAATAGAATAGAGCCCCACCGAAACTGAACTGACCAAGCTTACATTGACCAAGCCTACCCACTGATCCTCAGAAGCCTTTTTAATAATGAGGCCTCTATTTTCTTCATTTTCGATTATTTTCCATAATTTTTCTGCTCACATGCAAAATGTGACTTTTCACCTTCCTTTTCTCCCAATTTCCATTATTTTCATAAATAAAATGCCAATTTATGCCTCTTACCTTTCCAAATCCTTTTCCATTTCCTTTTCCAATTTACTTATCCACAATAAATCAAATTAACATCCATTAGGATGTTTTTCCCACCATTCATCTTGGAATAGTGTTCCATGACCATGGCATTATATATATTTTGTATGTATTTCTAACTAGGGATGTTATAGATCACTCCCCCTTTGGGGAACACCGTCCTCAGTGTTCAGTGACACCTCTAACCAACAAGATTGCTGAAAACAAAACATACTACCCATGGAGCTTTATAACACAACTTGTTGCATTATTTACAATGACCATCTGCTAAAACATGACAAACATATTAATTACTAGATCTTTATAACATAAACTCATTACAGTGTTCAATATAACCACATATACACATACGCATTTTCTTCACCCAATAATAACCATATTGTCTATGGAGCTTTATAAATCTAGCTCGATACAAGGTTTACAATAAAATATACATATACATATATGGACATTTTCTCAACCGAAAAATGAAAGGATAGGATGCTTGCATCGACATTAAGGGAATCAGGAGGCCCACACCTCCACCCTCAAAAGTAGTACTAGGATTCACCTCCTTCCTAGGAAGTCCACAATCCACTATCAAAGTCAAAGTTTCATCCAATGTCTAGCACTACAATCTTGTGCCACTTGTCCCCTTAATGAATAGTTATTGACTCATTGTTCCAGGGAACACTCCTAATGCACTTTTGTTCCATATAGGAATGCGAATGAACAAAAAAATACATCCTCAACCTTCCATTTTCTTCTACACAATCCCTTGAGAAATCTAGTCACCCCCTCCTGTGCATTCACTCACCTTCTAAGTTCTGTTGGCACCCCCATACCGGGTAGTGCATCCCTTGGCAAGGTTTCCTTGCATTGAAAGATACAAAAAACAAGGCATATGCCCACCTTAAAACCATCATACCTATCATAGCATGCTCATGGAAATCAATGTACACTATTGGGTACTAGTGTCCCACAATGTCCCTGATCCTAAATACTTTACAAACATATTGTTGCATTTTCTAATTCCTTTCACTAATGCTCCTAATTCTTGCAGTTGATTTTAACCACCCAACTGGGAATTTCATGCATTCTTGTACCAAGCACATAATTTATGTTAGATTTAATACAAATTGAAATAAATTCACATTGTACCTCATTGGTAGCTTGTCAATGAGGTACACTTGCAATCCTGTTTAGTTCCTATCACGACAAGTGAAACTATCATCTTTGACCAATCATCATGTATAAACATATCACATCAGGTTAGCTCAAAACACAACCATCATATATAAAAATCATAAATCACATGTAACCATCATAAACTAGAATCATAGATCACATGTAATCATCATAGACCAAAATCCAAATTTCATGCATAATAAAAATGAAATAAAATATTTATACTTATCCTTTAATCAATCTTTAACTTCTATATTTTTCCTTATTCTGTATGCACATTGGATCAATTTGCACACCTGACAAACACCCAGTGCCTTCTCCTCAACCATGTGTACATACACAGAGTGTGCATCACACACATACAACCACACACGACATACAACACTAGGAAATACATGTGCTTATACCTAAGAAAAACACATACACCTACACCCAGTGTACAATAGAACACAATACATGTGCGTACACCTAGGTCACAACACAACACAATACATACTCCTACATCCAGTGTACACCACAACATAATGCACACCTACACCCGATTTAGAACACAATACATACATTTATAACTGATGTACAATGCCACACAATACATGTACCTACACCTAGTGTACAACACAACACACTACTTCTATACCCATGTACAACACCACACAATACATGCACCTACACCTAACATACAACACAACATAATACAACACAATGAGTAAACATGTCACGATACCACACCTACACAATGCACATGCATAGTACTGCATGCCCATAACACAACATGTATGACATGTTGTTATAGACATTTTTGGGCACTGCAACCCCAATCATAAATGTCCATAAACTAAGGGCTCCTAAGTTCCTAAAAGTGTTGCTTCACTCCCTCAAAGAACAAGGTCAGCTGATTACATCATCTCCCAGAAGTTCTCCACAGAAAACTGCTCAGAACTGGTCAAAACTGGACCATACAGAATGCCCAGTGCATACGGTGCGATGCATATCACCTACTCAGTGTAAAGGGTGTGATGCATACTGGAAAGCCCTTCTGTAAGGTGCGATGGGCGAGAATGGACAAATGGCAAAGACAACTTGCGAGGTGGAGGATCATAGAATATTCCAGAAACTTCTCCTCTGACACTTTCCTCTCTGAATTAGCCCAGGGATGAGTAAGAGATCATCAATCTCCAAGTGGAATCAAGAACTATTAGAGAGAGGACACTAATAAAAAACCCAGAAGTTGATTCACCCCCCTACAATCATCTATATATGGATTCCTCATCACACAGATCCAGAGGATGGAATCTTGTATCTTGTAGAGAAGTGTTGTTGGTTTCCTGGTGTAACATCTTAGTCTTGGGTGATCTAAGCTTTACATGAGGTGAAGAAGGGATTTCTTGCTGGAGGATGATGCTGGGTCAGAACAATTGGTTGTAATCCTCTTTGCTATTCTTGATATTAATAAAGCTATTCAATTTTTCCTCCACAT
>APFE031065402.1:55852-83119 GCA_000404065.3 Pinus taeda
CACACCATCCATCTTTGGGGTTAACGCTACCAATCCATTGTCAGTGTCACCGATATGTTCAAGAGAAGTCGCTCAGAGTATTCACCTATGTCTCATCCGTTGCAATACATTTACGCTCCATTCTTTCATGACCGCCACCTTGAACCCTGTATCATCAGATCGTTTTCACCTCCAAAATCAGTTGCTCTGTTTCGTGTCGTAGATGTGGGATTCATTAAGGCCCTCCTACAATGGTTCACTTCTTGTCGAAATCAGCTCATTATCCAAGAGGTCGACCTAGGAACAACCCCTTTCATTACTTTGAAGCTTGCATGCATCAACGACAAGTTTCTCACTTTCGGCGATAGGTTTACATCAATGGCCTTCGACCAAGAGATTTTGTGTGGTGTTCAATGCCAAGTCCCTTTTTCACATCATGTGAATTGTACTGTAGTACCTTGAGGATCATTTTCATTATTGGTGATTCCTCTCGCGCTTGTTAACATCTTACATCATTGGCTGGTAATCAGGCGATGTCTTTCCATGTTCGACTCCAGGACATCTTTCACATGGATGGACTTGTACTCTGAGTGAATATTCTATGAGTTTTGAAGACCCCGGATCTAGTTTCATCCATCTAGGCTACAATATATTCAGGAATATAAAGACATCAAATGTACATCATTGCCGAAAACAAATGATCATCCAAATCAAAGGATGATGACTCTGTCCGAATCATCAGTCTGCCACACAAACGGTTGCCTGTCCTATGTACATGAAAATGAATTTATAAAGCTGAGCATGGGAATTCCCACCTCAGCTAGATCATGAAAAGTATTATGAAGATAATGTATTGTATTGTATCTTATTACAGGTTGCCTTCCAGCTCGAAAAAACTTGGATCCTCATGATAAAACATTTCACCCGACATCAAAAGATTAACGACCTCATGCTTTAGGGGGAAACTATTATACACACTTTTGGGAACTGCAACCCCAATCATAAATGTCCATAAACTAAGGGCTCCTAAGTCCCTAAAACTGTTGCTTCACTCCCTATGGAACAAGGTCAGCAGATTACATCATCTCCCAGAAGTTCTCCACAAAAAACTCCTCGGAACTGGTCAAAATTGGACCATACAGAATGCCTAGTGCAGAGGGTGTGATGCATATCACCTACTCAGTGTAAAGGGTGTGATGCATACTGGAAAGCCCTTCTGTAAGGTGCGATGGGCGAGAATGGACAAATGGCAGAGACAGCTTACGAGGTGGAGGATCATAAAATCTTCCAGAAACTTCTCCTCTGACACTTGCTTCTCTGAATTTGCCCAGGGATGAGTAAGAGATCATCAATCTCCAAGTGGAATCAAGAACTATCAGAGAGAGGACACTAATCAAAAACCCAAAAGCTGACTCACCCCCCTACAATCATCTATATATGAATCCCACATCACAGAGATCCAGAGGCTGGAATCCTGTATCTTGTAGAGAAGTGTTGTTCGTTTCCTGGTGTAACATCATAGTGTTGGGTGATCTAAGCTTTACATGAGGTGAAGAAGGGCTTTCTTGCTAAAGGATGATGTTGGGCCAAAACAATTGGTTGTAATCCTCTTTACTATTCTTGATATTTATAAAGCTATTCAAGTTTTCCTCCACATTCTTGTATGTTTGATTGTGTATACATTTGTGTGGTCAATACATATTTGGTCCTGTATTGTTTATCGTTGTAGATCTCTGTTCTTTGATAGTATTATGCTGCTTTGATTCCACAGGTACTCCTTGAAGCTGGGTAGACGAAGAAGAAGCGACGAAGATCTATTAGAAAGGAGAGGAACCAGGCAAGGAAGCAGGCGCAAGACTGAGGTTGGTGTCCTTTGTTCCCTTCTTATCTACTTCTCATAAAGGAAAGCGAAAGTAGTTTTAACTTGTTTTTTTCTAAGGTAGCTACCAATATTAGTGGGAATAGCAGCTACAAGTGGACACTATTCTCGATAACACATGTAAACAATATCACGCATATACGAGTATCATATATACAACATGTAGATAGTACCACATGTACACCCCCACTTGCACAAAGTGTGCACAACGTCACATATACATGGCACCACCCGGACAATGTGTACACAACGCCACATGTACACCACACCACCTATACAACGTGTAGACAATACCACATGTACACGGTACCACAAGCATGACATGTACATGATACCACATGTACACAACATCACATGCACGACATGTACAAAACACCACATGCACACAACTCTATATGTAAAACATGTACACGGTACGACATGCTCAGAGGACCACTTGTACAATCATGCACACAACACCATATGTACATAACACCATATGTACATAGCACTTCATATACAACATGTTCATAGCAGCCTATGTACACAACATTGCATATCCAACATGCACACAACACCATATGCACACATCACCGCATATCCATCATGCACATAGTACTATATGTACAAAACACCACATATCCAACATGTACATAGCACCATCTATACCCAACATTGCATATGCAACATTCACACTATACCACCTTGTACATAATCATTGCATAAACAACTTGTAGACACACTATATATACACAACGCCGCATGTGCATAGTATCATATATCCAACATATACAACCTATGCATAACAATAGTACCACACATTCAAAACCACACTGCCTCTACCAAGCAACCTTACTTTCACTGTCTTATTTGTGCTTGTCCCAGCATGTCGCAGATCACAATGTTTTCATTTTGATGATGTATCCTGAGACATATCTTGCCCATACCATAAAGATAATATAATCACATAATATCAACTCATAACCACATGATACTGACCTCATATTTTTGTCAGCACTACTCCTCCCAATTGATTCCTCATAACACTAGGAATCTCTTCATTCCATTCACCTAGATAAGCAATCATTCTTCCAAAATAATAATCCTTGATGACCCTATAAGACAATGAAATAGCTACGTGGATACACACATACATATACATAAACATTAGCATAAACAATCATGATACTGTCAGAGAATGATATGCATACATACACATATACACATATAAACATCACCATAAAACAATAATGATGTAGTCAGACAATGGCATGCATACATACATATGTACAAATAAGCATTAGCATAAAATAATCATGATCCATGATAACCCTATCAGACATTACATACATACATACATACATACATACATACATACATATATACACATATATACATCAACATAATTGTGATCAAAACAAAATTACCATATAGCATAAGGCCAAGTGTAAGAGAAATCACTTTATTTGTGCACACCATGCACAACATTGAGAACAGTCTTTCCTAACATAGCCAAGGCATATGATGCCTCAACTCCATTCACCTTACCTTTCTTGATTACCTTTCCCTTGTATGTCCTACCATCGTCCATTCACACTGATGGTGTTATGAAACCATCTCACAAAAAGATTGAAAAGATAGATCAACGACTTCAAAATAAGCCTCTTCAAGGGGGAAACCTCCTTTACATTGCACAAATGAACAATTATTGGATGATACAAATGACAATACCTCCTTTATATATATAGGAGTCTGAGGGGTCATAATGTATTCAGAGCTGACATAACAATAATAATGTAAGGGAACAACAATAACAATAGTGAGCTTCTATGGGGCACAATAATAACAATATGAGGAATACATGGGGACAACAATATAATAAGCGGGCTGCACTGATAACAATAAAGGGTTACAGTAGTAGTGTAGGGACCTAACATGCCCCTCTCCTTCAAAAATTGTTGTCATCAACGATTGAGTAGTTATGGATGCTTCTGTATAAAATTCTCGTCCTCCCATGTGGAATCTTGAGCGCGTAAGTTCTTCCACTTGATGAAATACTATGAAATTGATTGATTCCGTAGTTGTCGGGTTCTTATTTCCATGATTTCTTTAGACTCCAATATGATTTTTCCTTCCTCGTCAAGTTCCGACAATATTTTTTGAAAAGTTCACATAGGAGATAATCTCATCGACATGTTTCAAACCAACCACTGTGGTTCATCTCTAGGACAAGATGATGAATCAAATCTAGGCAATGAAATAAATAAATGAAGAGAGCACCTAACTAGTCGTTAGAAAATAACAACGAGTTTGACTAAAAATAAATTTATTTATTTATTTTTTATTTTTTACTGAGAATCGAGAAAGAATAATTAATATTTTGAATTAAGTTATATTTTATTTATATATAAATAAAATCAATTTAAGTTGTAATACTATGATAATAATTAAATTATTCAAAAAAAACTTTTGGAAACAAGAATTTTAAATAACATTAAGGTAAATAATATTTATATTACAATAAAAATCATGTTTTTGGAAGATAATAATATTACTATGGAGATACTATTAAGGGTTTGTATTTTAATAACTAATAATAAAACTGAGTTGTTAAGCTGTTAAATACCTAATGAAGCGATTAAATAAATAAATAAATACATATAAAAATATATTAGAAAAATGGTATGAAGAAAAGAACGAAAATGTGAGAAACTTTAGGAATAAATGGAAGGGATCCAACATCTACTGATACTCCATCCATCGTCTCTGTTTAGATTAATAGGCCTTTTTTCAATTTCTAAGGCCTCTCTTAATTTACGATGATGAAAATGGTCAATCCTCGTGATGACTCTAGCCTCTTCTATGCAGATGTGATGATTGATCTTTTCTACGTGTTCTACCAAAGCGGAGGAGAGAGACCTCCCATTATTGATGTCTACAGCATGCTCACAGATCCTTTGATTTATTAATCAACCAGTCTCACAAAGATAAGGAGTCCAATAGGAACAAGGAATAATATAAACCCCCTTCACATCCTTGGGGCTAACCGGGTCCTTGACAGAACAAAGAGAACTTCAAATAGTGTGAAGGGGTATAAAGGAAGAAGGAATAGTATGCTTTTTCAAGATCCTCACAATTTTATCTCTGGTCGCGTGAACAAAAGGAAGATGAACTCCATAAGATCGATCCTTGGGATCGATCCTCGTCTTAGGACCTCTTTCCATATTAAGGAAAGCTCTCAAAACCTGGGACTCTCTATAACCATTCTTATTAAAGACCTTAAGGAGGTGGGTATTTTATTCATCAATGTGATTTTCATTAGAAACTCGCAATGCCCAAGTGGCTGTGTTGAGAACACCTAGTTTTTGGGCCAGGAAATGATGGGAATTAGCATGAAGATATTTCTCTGTGTGAGTTTTCTTCTGAAAAACCTGATGAGAGCAAGAACCATCATCCGTTTTTGAAATGAGAATGTCAAGGAAAGGCAAGCTTCCATCAAACTCAATTTCCATGGTGAACTTTATGGAATTTGATTGATTATTAAGATGATGGAATAACAACTCCAACTTATCTTTTCCATGAGACCAGAAATCACAAGTGTCATCCACAAACCTTTTCCATAACTTGGGTTGGAAAAGAGCAGATGACAAGGCTTTAGATTCAAAGAATTCCATAAAGAGATTGGCAGCCACAGGAGAAAGTGGTGAACCCATAGAAACACCACAGGTTTGTTCATAAAATTCACCCTCAAAACTAAAGAAAGTAGAGGTAAGGCAAATCTTAACTAAAAAATTAGTATGAGGATCCATAATTCGGCTTTCAATTTTTCTTGCAAACATGAATGAATTCTCTAATGAATCAGGTTCCCAAAGATGAACCTCATGTTGAGTGTTATCCTTTAAAGTCCCTATCAAGACATCAATTCTTTGCTTCTCTAGAATATCATTTACCCTTATATTCAATTTTTGGAATTCCTCAGTGTGCTCTGCCATTGAACCCTTTTGTTCGAGATTATCAATTGGCTAAAGAAGGTGTTTCTCTTTGTATCCTAATAATGTGCTATCATTTCCTCCGTGAAAATTGACCAAGTGACAAGTGGTCTACGAGAAAAAATCCCTTTATACCATAAAAATTGATTCGGTTCTAAATATAAAGATGCAATATGGACCTCTTATAATAGTTGTACACCATGTAGATCAAAATATTGCTCCATTAAGAATATCCAATTTGCCATATCATTGCCATCAAACTTCCTCATATCGTTTTTCTTGATTTTAGGAGCTTGATCTCAAAACGAATGTAACTCTTTAGTTTCAAATCTCCAAATTCTGAGATTGTGACCTACGTTAGTGTTTTGCGTCCTCTTTCTAACCCCACAATTTTGATTGCAATTGGATTCCCGAAGAAAGAGTTATGTCCATCTCCCACGTTGACCTAATTATACACTAGTTCAGTAGGACGAATTTGTACAGTGTGCCACGTGTCACTGTTTCGACCTTAGGTTCTAAAACTGATACCCAACAAACTATAATCCCTCTTCTTTCTGTAACGTTGTATGCAAGTTGAATCAGATGCTTCGATAGATGGTTATGATGACATTCCCAAGGTCACCTATTTGGGATGTAATTCGAGGGCTTGCACAAACCCTAAATGTCTTGCACTGTATACCTTAAAATATAGTGCAAGAAGATCTAAAATTCAGGCCCGCGCTTCACCACTCTTTCTGCTCAAATGGGTTTTAATTTCACAATCTAAAGCTTCGTCGAAAACAAATTATAGTGAAAATTCCATGATGACCTATTTGAGATGGAATTCTGGATCTTGCAAAAACCCTAGCTTCCTTAGATCATATCTTTGAAAATATTACGAGACAAGGTCCGAATTTCAGACACGAGGTTTAGAATGATTTCAAATCAAATGGTTTTTTTTTTATCTTTTGAAACACCAAAAAAAAAAAAAGTTTTAGCGAAAATTCCACGAAGACATGTTTGGAGCACCGAAATGCTAGAATCCAAGGTCTAATACCAAATGTTATGAAACCATCTTAGAAAACGATAGAAAACATATATTGACAACTTCAAAATAAGCCTCCTAGGGGAAAACCTCATTTACATTACACAAATGAACAATTCTTGGATGATACAAATGACAAGACCTCCTTTCTATATATAAGAGTTTAAGGGGTGATAATGTAATAAGAGCCAACATAGCAATAATAATGTAAGGGAACAACAATAACAATAGTGGTCTTCTATGGGGCCCAATAATAACAATATGGGGACTAATGGGCATAACAATATAATAAGGGGGTTTCACTAATAACAATAAGGGGTTACACTAGTAGTATAGGGACCTGACAAATGAACCCAACCAATCCAACTAGCTTTCATACTCTTTCCTTCAACTTCCCTTTACTCATGCATCGAGCTTCATCCAAGTCTTATCTTACCTATCAAGTACCACACGACTCTCCCTAAGCTCCATTAACTTCTTCCTCCTCTAACTAATTTCAAAGACCCTCAAGACATAAAAGGCAAGAAAAAACAAAAACAAGAATTAAACCAATAACAATATGACACCAAGGACAAAGTGGCAAGGCCTTGCACCAATCATAAACAAAACCACAAATTAATCTCAAACAAATAAGAAAGAATCAAAATCACAAGACTCTCAACAGACACCATGACTCAATCCCCATGGTCCCCCGTGCTTCCAAAGAAAATACCAACGTAAGCCTTCTTCATAATTTCATGGCAGTCTCTTTGACGTCATATCCCCTACATGATATTGCCATAAACACATATCTATCCATGCATAAATAAACATAACAATACACCAATTACCATACCTTGTTGTGGCAAGCACGTTGCTTGAAACTAAGCACATCCACACCATTTATCAAGGGACTCCAGTCCTTTGACCAATCTAGCCATAACTAGAACCAATTGTTACACTTGTCAAATACATATTTATTAATATAACACATATCCTCGTAATGTCAAGCATATTCAAGGTTAAGAAGATCCCCTCCATGTAAAGCACTCATTTGTTTGGAATTGTAGTTTCCAAACATAGCCAAAGTAATTTTCATCCAATTCCTTTCTTTTAGCTTTTCCTTGCTACAATTGAGTCTTACTATGCATTGTCACAACACCCAACTATTAGTTATATAATCACATTAACTATCACCTTTTCAAGCAAATACCAGGCATGTTTCCCTGAAACTTCTCTCACGTGTTAGATGTATCACGTTCCAAAGATCAAGAGATCATGTATATTAATTTGAAATCAACCTTTACCAGGTCTAACAACCGTGTCATACTCAACAATCAACACACATTCATAAATCATAATTTGTAATGCTACAACTATCACGTACTTACACTTAAGTACATATAAACTGTCTTAACACCTATGTATTAATACAATTATCTTAAAAGAAGATCATTTCTCCATGCAATATTACATAGACATACTCATATCATGCAATTAATCAAACATTTGACAACATATAGATGACATAATAGACACCAAACACTCAAGCACCACATTGATGACATAATAAAACATTCAAGCATAAAGTAGATGACATAAGAAACCTCATACCTTAATGTATCTTAGGGGAGGCTATCTTGTCTGCACAATCAATCTAGCTAAAATGCTATAAATTTAAAACACATCATCTCAAACATAAATAAGTTCATGATGCTCATAATAGTCACTAGCTAACATGTCCACAACATAAACTCATAATCAATTACCAATCATAGATAATAATCACATATGCACAGTCATTTTACATTAGTACAATACAACGTCACCAATAAGTCGACTCATTCCAAAATGTCATAACCCTAACCATCTACATAGGCCAATCCAATTTAGCATGATACATATAACATTAAGATCTTAATGTAATATCCCTAATCAACAATTTACTAGCATATAACAATAACAAGTTATATATCATGCACATCAACAACATATAACCTAATCATCAAGCTATATATAAAAAAAAAGGTTAAACTATATCATAATCAACAACATATAACATAATCCTCAAGTTATCTAATGTGAAACAAAAATAGTAATACATACAACCACAAGTTACTATCATTCATAACTATCTGACATATGTGAATATCACTACACTGATCAACTAGCATCTATCATGTCTGTAACCTGTTGTAGCAGCTACAACCACCCTCCAAAATTTTGGTGTGCACCCAATTTCAGAGCCATCCTTGACAGTTTCACTTGATGACTGGACACACTCAAGTTCACACTGTGAAGTTGTGTGATTCCTTGCATCTGCCTTGCTTGTTCATTTCAGTCAAGATTCTGCATGTTGGTGTCCAAGTCATGCTTCTGACCACGTTTTGGTTATGCTCAAAGTCTTCGCTTCAAATGTGCTTGTTGTGTTCGCTATGAAAGTATCTGTCGCACTCACACACAAAGTCACATTCACTTTCGCGCAAGCATCGTCTCGATCAATGGATGGTCAAGAACGAGTGTTGTGTTTATTACTTGCACCGTCAATGAGTCATGTTGAACAAGTGTGTCTAGATGGTTTGGGTCATTTCATCGTCCAGTCATGTGAGTGTGTGTTCATATGATCACCTATGCATCTTTTGATCATTCACACACTTATTTATTTTTGCTGAAGTTGTCATGAACATACTCCCCTTTGACAGCCATACCCTCACCTCACTTTGGAATCAATCGATTGTCAACCAGAACAATGCAGAAGCACCAAGCTAGTAATTTCAAGTTTCACTACCCACAAGTAATTCAATCAACCCTCATGTTGGCCACATAGATAGTCAAAACCAGTAGTAACGCAATAATTACTCCCCTAAAAAATTTCACAGAGGTCACTGACCTCACTCATTTAGTTGACTAAGGAAATTATGCAGACAGGTTGGAGAGACACCAAGTGCCAGTCCCCAACTCCCTCACAAAATTGCACAGTTTTCCCAATCAGTCATCTTGACACTCGATCGACTGTTCATATCAGAAATTATGTAGTGTTCATGAGTAGGACTTCTGCTGCCCATCAGTCAACTCAGCTTAGAAATTGGGCAGAGATGATTATCAGGTCAATGTCTCGGCTTCAGTGCAGTTTCCCTTGCCAGCAACCCCTAGCAGGAGACTGCTAGTTCCCTCCAGGAACTGTGCAGTTTCTGCTACCAGTGACTGAGCAACCAACTACCAGTTCCCTCTTGGAATTGCATAGTTTTGGCTAACAGGTAGTTTTGTCTACCAGTGACCCCAATAGCCAACTGTCAGCATTATCTGGCAATTGCACAGTTTTGGATGCCAATCTCCTGGCTACTTCGTCCCAAAAACTACGCAGTTTCTGCCTGTTGAACCAAGTTCATGCAACCAAACTCATTCCTATGGAAAATTGTGCAAATTTGGTTGTCCAGACCCTGCTTCCCATTCGTTTCGAAAAATGTGCAGACGATCCCTGCCTTGCCTTCCTTTAGCCTGGAATGTCCCGCCAAAAATTTGCACAATTTTGTCTCCCAACCTAGCTAGACCTTGTAGACAATCATTATTGACTCAGATTTCCCAACTTCATCATTTAATGACTCTTGTACAATTTTCATCAGCAGTTCCCGAAGCCACCATCCCGCTTTGCAACCTTTCCACCTCTCTTGGTCACGTGCATCCGAAATGATCATGTGTCATGGTATGCTAGGAGGTTTTGGATTTGATGCCGCCTCATTGAGAGTGACTGTAGGTACAAGTACACCAATAAACACAGGATGATGAATGGGATGAAGGAATGGAGCACATGTAGAAGGACGGGTTCACCAATGAACGAATGAATGATGCATGTGAAATCCAAGAACACAATGAAGATGCACTTTCACAAACATATGAGCCTGTTAAGCCTCCCAACATGAAAGCAAGAAACAACATGCAAAAGCATCATCAAGTGAACCAAGGACCATTGAAGACTTTGCACACTTCCACATGCAGAGGTGAGGCTATGATACACCATGAAGACATCCGTCATCCACCAGCTTTGTAACTCGACATGCACTATAGCAGTAGCACGAACATACTAGAACTATCATGTCAAGTCATCTCGAGTCATGTCATGAGTCATTTCACCGACATCTCCACTATGGGCTATGTTGTCAATTAAGGTGATGTAACATGGAAGTCCAAGAGACCCACTTGTTGAAAAAAGAGTCATGTAAGTTGAAGATTCATGGAAGTCAAATGGTCATGAGGGTAGTTGAACAACCATAAGGGTCAGTTCCACCCTTGGCTATATATACCCTCTCGTTTGTGCATGCAAAGGACTATTTTTCACCTCAGCTTCCCCCACATAGCCAAGAGAGTCTGTAATATTTTCTTTGAGGAGTAAGTAGTGGCTCCAAGGCCTCGCACTTGGGGTTAGTGAGGTATGCTGTAACGATGTCTCTTGGAACTTTCACTTAATTTAGAAGCCTGTTAATAGGCCAACATGTTTTCACACATGTATTGTATCTGTTGTAAGTCTGATCTTTGACATGTGCAATGCATGCTGCTTGAACCTGTGTTCTACATCTCAACTGCTTCATTTATTGTAATGCATAATCTATTAATGGAAATGTGTTGTATATGTTGTTAATGTTGTCTAGCCCATGTAGATTGCTCTCCCGGACATCAAACGGACCTGTCATATGAAGCTTGTTGTAACAACTGTTGCACTCATTTGGACTAATCCATGAGTGTTGTACGTGTTATCTTACAATATGTGTTGTGACTACTGCATCCGTGTGGACTGCTCCACTAGAGGCTATGCATGTCCTTTTGTGTTGTGTGTTCCTAGAAGTGTTGGGACTGCTCCCAATCGACTTGGAACTCACTCTCACCCTCGACTACGAAAGAACCATTAACACAAGTGACACTTACATTGGCCAAGAACACAAACCTCATTTCTCTAAGGCAAAGCAAACCACTCTCCTATGCTGACACATAAGAGTTAAGAAAATCCTTAAGACAATGGCAACTAAGCCGTCACACTGGATGGGACTCCGACACCAAATGGTGTGAGTTCTAGTTGGGTCTTCATACCCGGGTGATCCCCTGGACGTTGATGGGTCTAGCACCATCAACATAACCATAACATCAATATACATGTCCATAAACCTAATGCATATAACCCTAATGCACATAAAAATTCTTAACCAACATACCTACATGCCCAACATACAAACATGTATGATGACATGCTCTTGCCTCAAGGTCTAATGCTGCAACTTCACTTTGATGACCTACGTCTCCTTCTCTATCTCAACCAACACACCAATGTCATCACGATGACCTAATTGCATGCAATGACCGCACAATGCATGTCTAACCTACCATACATTCATAACCATAACCTTGAAAATGCATGCATAACAACATATAGACACTAACATGCATAACAAATGCATATACAACCATACACCCATGATGACACATTCCACAACAATACCCTCAACCTTCACATGGTGACATCACTACAACAATGATCAATGCCATGAAAATGCAACAGGAACATGGACTACAACTGTAAGAAACACCTATGAAACCGAAATGAATGCATGACCAACACATTGCCCACCCAGTCTGAGGGGTGAACCATGTTGTGATACCACACTATAACACCTTCCTCCCACATCTACCCAAGTAATTGACCAACCGAGGTAAACATGTGACTAGAATTTACTATGATATGGTTCAACCTCCTAAGTCACATTAAGGAAGTGGAACCAATGGAAATAGACCATACAAACATTCAACATCAAGAATAGGACCCTTAAGAACCATCCCAACATTTTTGCTAACCAGGACCTGAGTCCCACTCAGTCTTTAAGCTATTAAACCTTTGGACACTCCCATGCTATGTCCATGCTAGCATGTAGAGAGCTCTAGACGCTCCCATAAACCTGGGTGCCTGCGTTTAGGGACTATTTCCAGCAGACTTGTGCCACATTCTGGGGAATGTAAGGAACTTTTCAAGCCTATAATTCCAGTCACTGGCCTAAACATGTTGCAACTTTTGGAATCCACTAAACACATGATGGCAAGACTAATAAACCAAAAACTAACTCAGTGAATAGGCTTAACCATCCCCAATGAGGACTAGAATTTTGTCAAACACTTGGTGTTAATGCAATCTATAGTTGTAAATTACAAATCTATGTTTAGGGGTCTCATACTTATCTCAGATTCTCTATGAGTAATTGTTTCCTTATCACTTTAGCTGCAATTTCATCCATTAAGTCATCAATACATTTTCCACCAATTTATAAGTAAAAACATGATGAGATCCATATATAGCTACTGCCATAAAACATATACGTAACCAACATAATAGCAAATATCAATCTAGGCAATCCTCCATGGCAATGATAGATCATAACCAAGAAGCAACATTCATATTCCATACATGCCAAAATTAGTGAGGAAAACATACATGCGGCTCTGTACCTGCAAGAAAAACCCATTGTAGCTATTGATCCCGAAGTCCTCTTGTGCTTCCATGCTCTTACTTTTTCTTCTTGCTCCAAACCTCCAAGTATGCCACACTCTCCAAGAGTGCTCCAATAAAATTCTAAGTCCCCAATAGTAAGAGAGAGAGAGAGAATAGAAGAGAGCTCCACCAAAACTGACCCGAGCAAGCTTACACTAACCAAGCCTGCCCACTCATTCCTAGAATCCTTTTTATTAATGAGGCCTGTATATTCTTCATTTTCCATTATTTTCCTTCATTTTACTCCTCACATGAAACCTATGACCTTTAACCTTCATTCTCTCCTAATTTCCATTATTTTCATAAACAAAATGTCAATTAATCCCTCTTGCCTTTCTAAAGCCTTTTCCATTACCTTTGCCAATTTATTAACCCTAATAAACCGAATGAACACCCACTATGATATTTTACCCACCATTCGAATTGGAATATGTGTCCCATGGCCATGGCCTTATATAATTTTACCTGTATTTTTAATCACGGTTGTTACAAGGTTGTAAGGATCTTTCTAATACTAGTTGATGGATTTTTATTCCAGGTACCCAAATTATATAATTTTTGGCTCACGACCTTGTGATCGTATGGAGTTCATTTTTGTTTTCAACCCTCGGGATTAATACGTATCTTATTCGTTCCAGGTCAGAAAATTTTATCTTGGATTTGTTTTTTTTCCTTGCTTATAACACCTATGAGAAAATTGGTTTTTTCGCTTTTAGTTTTGTATGGATTGGCAAGGACATTCAATGGAATTTGACGCGTGGCCTCAATAATATTTTTTTGTATTAATAAAATTGGATATTCCCTAGTTTGGCTACAACCCTTCGAGGTCTAAGCTCTAGTTTTATCTTTATGTTTAACCATTCAACTCTTACCTACCCGATTGTATAACATACAACATATTATGTACAATTGTTTTTAGACTCCAATCAAAAATTCAATTTTTACATGCTATTGAGATACTCTGTGTTTTGAATGGTTCAATTTCTTTCTTTGATATACAAATTCTCTTCATGGTAAGGGAACGTTGCTGTGAGGGTTCTGCCCAGTCATTTATCTTATATGAATTTATTTAGTATTAAATGAAATAATGGTTATCCCATGTTCTTTATCATGATATATACGAATTCTAATTTATGTTGTAAAAGGATTACTTCTTTTCTTTTCGTTTTCCTCATGCACTCGGATGGTTCATCAAATGAAGCTAGAAATACTCAGTTTAAAATGTTGTAAAATTCCTTGTAATTGAAATTTTGTTGTATGATGATTAATTTTGTTCTTTTTATTTTCCTTATGCATTGCACTAATTCGACAATGAAACTAGAAATTCTAAGTTTTCAAACATTTTAAGCTTCCTTGTAATTTATTTTCATTTTTTTTTTCAGAATTCACCTCCAGTTGTAGTTTGGTTAATAAACCTTTCTAGCACAATCGTCGCTTAGTTAACTCCTAGGGAATTTTGATTTATTCAATTAGCTTTCCTCACCATATTTACTCTGCCTTACTTCAACTAAGTGGGTTGTGTACCTTATTTTCCATTTACCCAAGGAAGGTATAGCCCATCCTGACTTAGGACTTCCCTATATATATATATAACTAATTTTACAACGGACTTGTATAACTCCCTTTAAATCAGATTTGTATGCGTGTCTCCTTTTACATAATATAGTAATTTAGGAGAAGTTTATAAACAACTTATATATATATATAATATTAATATATTATATATATATATAAAATATATATAATGACTTTTACAATGAACTTGCATACCTTATTTTAAAGAGGACCTATATGCATCTCTCCTTAATCAAACTACAATAATTTATGAGGAATTTTATAACAGATTAGAAAATTTGGATACCATGCACATATAGTTATAGCTTGAACAATTATATTTTAAACCTGATAATTGACTAAACTAAACATGATTCTAATCATATTATCTGGCCAAGAAACTCATTAGAATTATTAACCAGAAGGAATTTGTATACTGCTAACATGTATTCACTCTTATTAGTAACAAGCATAGTTAACTAGCTAAACCAAATACTTTCTCAGATTAGTAAACATACAACATATTCTAATTTTTCTAACCAAAAATTGATGTTCAAGCTATACTAGGAATATCACACATAATCATTTAAATGACATATTAAATGAAATGAGAATAACAAAATGCCAAATAAAATTTCTAATTTCTAATTGTATCTATTGTTGAAAATCTACTTGGCAAGATCACACTTTCCTCTCGACCATTAACCAAATTCCACCAGTTCCCCCTGAGATGAGACGAAATTTCATCTATAATTAATAACCTCTTTTGATTCCAGATAATGTATTTATACATTACTTCCCTAGCATATTTTTCCTTAGTGGTGCACCTCTTTTCATGGGTATGCCAACCCACTGGCCTAGGTTTTTTTTTTTTTTTTTCAAAAAAGGTATTTCCTCCTTTTTCTTTAAAGCCTGCCTTTTTCTCCCATGGCACCTTATTCCACCCTTAGTTGTTTTCTACAACTGATTGATTCAATAGATTTTCTCTCCGATCATATTAAATTATTGATCAACTCCTACGAATTTTTAGGATTTATTTAAGGGAATATTATTTTGATCTCATCCACCAACACTTGTTTTAAGATCTTGGCAAGAATCTCTTAACCCAAGTGTTTCTTTCCCAAGTAATTTCTATATTTTTTTTCTTGTTAATAAAATTCATTTATTAGATCATGATACTTTCTTATTTCCTTTAACTCAAATCCATCATGTATTTCTATCCATCACATCTAAAAATAGTTTAGCCTTAAAAAAAATGATATTTTCATAGAAACAGAGGGGTAATACATCTTCCCCGCTTTTTTATACTAACACCATCCTCGATGTTTATTCTTCATGTTATGAAACCAGCTCAAGAAAAGATAGAAAAGATAGATCAACGACTTAGAATTCAGCCTCTTCGAGGGGGCAAGTGCCTCCATTTCACCTTAACCCAAGCAACAAATCTATTTAGGAGCAAGATATATTTTTGATCTAAGATGTGGAGGGTCTCTAGTGGGAAATCTCCTTCGGGTTCCACCTATATGAAATTCCAATCATTTAGATGAGAATTATCATGGACGTATTTTTTAAATAAATACACATGAAAAACATTGTGCACTTTAATAGGGCTTGGAAAAGCCAATTGATATGGTATTAGACCAATTTTATCAAGGATTTCAAAAGGCCTGTCAAATCGTGGTGCCATTTTTGCAGAGGTCCCAGTTCTTGGGGTACTTTTCCTTGGTTTTACTCTTAAGTAAACATGGTCTCCACTATTAAATTATTTATGAATTCTTTTCTTGTACGCATCAATTATCTTCCTATCCTGTGCCATTTTGATTTTCTTTCTAATATTTTGTAAAACATCTTCCATTTCCTGCAATGCATCTGATCTTAATATCAATCTACCCTCCATTCTATGACATTTTCTATGATACAAATCTTCAAAAGAACTCATCTTTATTGAAGTTTGATAGCTATTTTCGTAGGCAAAATCTACTAAATGCATAAAATCCTCCCATTTGGTAGGCCTGCCCATGACATACATTCTCAACATATCTTCCAAAATCTAATTCATTCTCTTTGTCTGTCCATCCATTTGAGGGTGATATGCACTGCTGAAATTTAGTTGAGTTCATATGCCTCCAAATAAGTCTCACTAAAATTTGGAGGTAAATTTGGCATCCTGGTCAGACATTATCATCTTCAGTACTCCATGTAGTCTGAAAATATCTTTCATAAAAATGTTGGAAATTTGTGCTCTTCCATAAGTAGATTGTATTAGTATCAAATGTGCCACTTTACTTATGGTGTCAACCACCAACATAATGGAATCATATTGTCATTTTTTCTTTGTTAATACTATAATAAAATCTAATGAAAACACTTCTCATTTCCATTCTAGAATGGGTAGTGGGTTCAACAGTCCAGTAGGGTGTTTGTATTCTATTTTTACTTGCTGAAATTCTAAACATTTTAAGAAATATTCCACCACCTCATTTTTTCTGGATCACCAGAAATATTATTTTCTTAATGTTGTTATCATATTTCGATGTTCAAGGTGTCCCAAATATAGTTTCTTTGGATATTCATCGAATATAATTTGTTTTAAGGCACTAAAATTGGGGACATACAATCTAATTTTGTAACTTAGCAGTTTTTAAAATTTTCAACATATCCTCAAATTGTCATTTGCTACAATTTTTGCTAAATTTCTAGGTATCTATGATCTATTTGTATTGAATTTTAATCTTCTCTACAAAATTAATACTAATAGTTTTTTTTTTTTCGATGTGATTCAAGGACACTCGTAGTCACTGGGTGGTCGTTACATCCACGGAAATATCTGGGTTGATCAACCCCAAAGGCAATCAAGCCCCATAGCCAATAGCTAGGCTTAACCACAAGGGATTTAGGGAGAATGGACTGTGTGGCCTCCTGATCAGCGAGGCATTGATTTGATCGGTTGAGCTAACCCTTGGGGCTAATAAACTAACATAAACTCCCATTAAAGCATGTGCATGCTTGATTATGGAATCTAATATTTTATTCTCATTTCCTTTTATGTGTTTAGCATCAAACTTGAGCTCACTGAGGAAAGACAACCACCTTGCCTGTCTAGCATTTAGATCCGGTTGGCTAAAAAGGTATTTCAAGTTGATGTGATTTGTCACCAAAGTAATTTTTATCCTAAAAGGTAGTGTCTCCACATATTTAGAGCATGTATTACTGCAACCAACTCTAAATCATACAAAACATAATTATTTTTGTGTTTTTTCAGTCTCCTAGACTCATAGGCTACTACTGCATTTTCTTGCATCAAAACTCCTCTAAGACCTTCCAAACAAGCATCAGTGAAAATAATGAATTTATTTTTTAGTTTTACAATTTTTAGTATAGGATGTACTGTTAATAATTGCTTCAATTTGCAAAAACTTTCTTGACATTTGGTTGTCCATTCAAACCTTGTTCCCTTTTTTTGTAAAGAAGTAATAGGGTAAGCTAGTTCTGAGAAACCTTCTATACATATTCAATAATATCCTTTGATTCCAATAAATGGGTGGACAACTAACACATCCTTAGGTATGGGGTAATTTAAAATAGTCCTAACCTTCTCAAGATCAACACATAGTTCCTCCTTTGAAATGATGTGACCCAAATACTGTATTTTCCCCTTGTAAAAATCACATTTACTAAGTTTCGCATATCAATGATGTTGTGTTAAAGTTTGTAGCGCTAATTTCATATGTTCTTTATGCTCTTCTTCATTATTTCAATACACTAGAATATCATCTATAATTACAAGCACAAATTTATGAAGGTACTTATGAAGGTATTGATGAAGTACATTGTTTATTAAACACATAAAGGTTGTTGGTGCATTAGTAAGAACAAAGGGTAACACTACAAATTTTTCGTGACCATATTTGGTTCTAAAAGTTATCTTATGAGTGTATTCATCGTTTTTTTTGAGTTGGTGATAGTTGGTCCTTAAATCAGTCTTTCAAAATATAGTTTCTCCCCTCACTTGATTGAAAATATCATCAATACAGGGTAGTGGGTATTTATTTATGATGGTTAGCTTATTAAATTTTTGATAATTGATGCACATTCAGAATATCCCATATTTTTTTCTTGACAAATAATGTAAGGGCTCCTCATGGTGAGACACTCAGTCTAATGTAACCTTTATCTATTACTTCTTGTAACTACTTCTTTAATTCTAACAGCTCTAGTATAGTCATTCGGTAAGGAGCTCTAGATACTCGGATGGAACCTGGTACTAAATCGATGGAGAAATCTGTGTCTCTATGTGGAGGTAAACCATGGATTTCCTCTAGAAAAACATCTTGAAATTCACTAATGATTTGTAGTGTCTCTATATTTTCCATTTATGTTTGTTGTTTATTTGTTTCTACCTTTAGCCTGTATAAGTCACTTCCTTTTCTTACACTCCTTTTCAGCTATAATGCTGAAATTTGTCTGACTGATATTGATTTTTGTATAGCCTTAATTAACTGGGTTTCCCCATCTTGACTCACACAACTCACTATTTTCTCAAAACAATTTATAACAACTCAATTTTTTTCCAACTATTTTTTTTTATGTTTGATAATTGGATATTTATTATGTAAGAATGAAAACTAATTTTACTATATTTGAAGAATGATGTTTATGAGATGAAAAAGTAATTAGTCTATTAATTTTTTTTTATGATTCATATATACATTATAAAAAAGTGGTTCAATTGAATTCCCTCAATATGATTCACATATAGAATATAAATGATACAATTAAATTTACTACATATCATATGGATTGTATTAATGGAGAATTAGTCCCATCTACATGTACTTAAAATTTTGGACTCCATAACTTACTTGAACTTCTGAAGAGTATGCTGACGCAGAACTTCCTCACATCAACCTGAGATATACGCAGACATACGCGACCCTTTCGCTTCTTCAACGCGCTTTACAATCTCACCACTTAGAGATGATCTTGGAACGAACTATCCTTAGATAGGCGGCCCAGCAGGCTTCATTATAATTCAAGCAAAATATTACATACCAAGTTAAGCTTCAAGAGTAGAGCTTTCTAGTCTTTGGTCTATGAGAGCTCAGATTACAAACACTCTTACACAAACACTCACACTCGATGCCTAACTACTCAGAAAAAACTCATACTTATAGGACTTAAGACATATGATAATAATTGAGGGTCGTTGTCTGACATAGTCTAGACGGTGTCTACTCAATATTCTCGAGTACACTAAAAAGAAACCGCATTATAAAAGAAACCGCACTACCAAGGACCTTTCGGACTATGGTCACTATCAAAATCAGATCCGGGATCATGTTCTTCGGATGATTGAAAAGGAAGCTTTTCCTTTAACCAAGAGGTGTTGAACCACTTTAAATATTCGTCCTCCCATGTGGGGTCATGCTGTTCTTAGGCATCTTGGTACATATCTACGAACACTGTTTCCTTTTCCTCAAATACCTTCTCTTTTCCTTTTGTACTGGTCATGACTGTAGAAGATCCTCCTTTGAGTGGTGCTCGTGAAGTTTGTCCAGTGTCAAACTTTATCGTATTTATCGTGACATAAAGATTCTTTTGAGGAAAGACATATTCATTATCAGCTTTAGTCCATTGGTTAACATAGGCAAATGGATCGATCTCTATGTTAAGGAAAGAATCTTTTTTACTTTTGTGGAACTCGGGCATTGTTTGAACTGATATCTCCACTCCATCTAATAATTCCGACTTGAATATTTGGAACATGCTGACCGAGTGTTCGATGGCGTTTTGGACCCATAGCTTGCAATTATGACTGATATTTTCTTGATGTTTCCAACCCATTTTGAATATCATGGATGAACATACTTTAGTTGACAATAATAAATTGATTAGGTAAACCACATCATCATTTCAATTGTCGGCCATGACACTAATTGTGATTAAGGCCTTTTGATTGATTAAGAGTTTAATTACTCCAAATCTTCCTTGAAGCCTATCCAAAGTTCTGAGCATTGACAATTTTTCGGGCAGCTGCAGAGTGTGGAATTTCTTGAGCCATAAAGAAATTTTCTTGATCTCTTCCTGATTATTACCAAGTTTGGATGCATCAACTTTGCAGGGGCCATATACTTGTGCAAAGGGATGTGGTGCTATAGGATTTCTGAATTCCATACTTTGGTAATCCCATGGTGTAGAGAAAGTTCTCAAGTATTGTAGTGTCCTTTCAACACATTGAGAAGCTTTATTCTGCAACTTCTTCTGACATTGGCCGTTTCTGATTTCCCAATCTGCAAAAGGTGCAAAACGTTCATACTCGGGAAATGAATCTGTGCCTGTGAAATTCTCATCGTTTCTCTAGAGAAACGCAACTTCCAATTCTTCCAAAAGATCAGGAATTCTCAAAGATTTCAAGAATCTTTCAACCTTCTCATTCATATTAGTTTCTTCTAAATCTAACATCTTAGCAGTAGTATATACAGCAAAAGAGAAATCAACTCCTCCAATGATCTGATAATAGTTCAGGGTCTGCAAGACTTTGATCATTTCATTAGTATATTCTTTAGTCCAGTAATCATCGAGAGTTTTCAAGTACAACTTTACATTCATATTGGGTAAAGGATATACCTTCACCAATTCTTCATCTAGATTTAAAAGAACACCAACGTCTTTAGATTACCATTCTTGGCATTTCTGTATCCATTGGTTTCTTCTAAGTCTCAAACCAACGACCTTTTTGATTTCTCTAACAACATCATTCAAAACAAATTCAAGAATCTGAAATCGTGTAACAAAGGTCTCCAAGCTGTGACCTGCAGGAGTATTACCAGGAAGATAGAAAATGTTTCCATTATGCCTATGAACATGAACATTGTTCATTTCTCTGGTAAGAGCATCAGCCAAAAAATTAGAATTACCTGGAACCCATTCAACATCAAAGTCATACATCTGAAACCATATTTTCCATGCCAAGAGTCATCCTCGTGCAAGTTGTTTGGAAATCTTGGGTGCCAGGAAATATTTAAAATTCATTGAATCGGTTCTGATTAGAATCTTGGCGGGAGCTAAATAAAACTCAAATTTCAGTATACCATTAAAAATGGAAAGGGTGTCTTTCTCTGCTGGAAAAATAGTTTTTCAGGTGAATTAGAAATTCGCCAGATGCATATGCACATAACACTTCTTATTTTTCTTCTCCTTCTCCCTTTTGTTCAAAAAGGATTGCTGCCTAGAAATTATCAGAGGCATCAGTCTATAAAATGAGAAAACCATTACCAGGTGGTTTGAGCTCAGGGGGATTCTGACATTCAGCTTTAAGTAATTGAACTGCCTTGGTGGCCTCAGGCGACCAACCAGAATGCAAATGCTTACGAATAGGGGCAGTTTTTTTAGAGAGTCTATGAATGTATTTATGTATATAATTCAAAATTCCTAGAAAATGTTGAATCATCTTGACATCTTGCAGCTGATCAGGGAATTCAGACAACTTGGTTAAAACATGGGGCTACATCTGAATTTTCCCATTGCTAATATGAATACCTAAAAAATCAATATTATCTTGAAATAGAAGCATCTTCTTTTCTGAAAAAACAATACCATGTTGTTTTTCTTCCTCAAGAAATATCTGTAAGTGCTTCAAATGAGTTTCAAGATCAAGACGTATAACCAGATTTCATGTCAAACTTGGTGAAGATCTTGTTGTTCTGGATTTTCTGCATTATTGTTTCTTGACGAGGCAGAGGATAATTAAAGCTCTTTGTTATGGAATTCAAAGGCTTATAATTAATGACCATTCTATCTTTTCCTCTGACAATTTCAGAATGATTTCTAACCAAAAATTCAGAATAAGCATAATGTGAAGAACTAGGTTCAAACAACTGAAAATGCAACAATTCTTCAATCTGCTTTATAATTTCTTTTTCATCTGCTGGCGTACAGGGTATTAATTATCCAGTTACCCCGTTATCATGGAGAGTAATTATGTCTTTTTGAGGAATCTCTATACTCCAGAATTCTTTAAGATTATCAGAACAACATTTAAACAATTCATCACAAAGATTTAATTGATCCTGAGACGAATCAGGATTTCTATTGGCTTTTTTTTGGGCTAACTCCTTTTTTCATATATCTGCAAAACTTCTTGCGAGTCATGAGATTCATTTTTTGGTTTATTGATGCCTGCTTTCTTTTGACTATTTTCTCTTATGGCTTCATAATTGGCCAGGGTCAATCTTGGAACTACTATTGCCTTCTTTTTGATGTTACAAATAATCTTGTCTTCACTGATGGTCATAGGTAGTAAAAAATTGATAAATGGCATTCCAAGAAATAAACTTGTAGAGGAATCATAATGTTGAATTGCAGAGAATTTGACAATACTCCCCCCAATTTTTAAAGAAACATTATCAATATAATGGGTGAGGTTTACAGAGCCACCAATGGTCTCAGAACTAAAATATTCTGCAAAGGTTTCCGAAAACCTTTAAATAATGACGGGCGAGCCAAATTATTGCAACCACCTGTGTCAATGAAAGGATCAACAGATATCCAATCTCCTTTGACAAGAACTTCAACAACAATGTAGAGGAGATTGTTAGATTTAACAATCTTTTTAAGGAAAGAGCTTTCATCATTGTTAATAGTGGTAGCGACAGGCAAAGATGAGGATGAAGAGGCAATTGTCTTTGGATATGGGCAGAATGAATTCAATGTGGATGATGGAGGCAGGGAATTTAAAACAGAGTTTGAATTCTTAATACCGGGATAAGGAACTGAGAGAGTATCATCAGGAAAATCTTCTGATGTTTCTTCTGTGTAGTCCTCAGAGCCATACTCATCACTATAATGCAATTCTTGTTCATCTTTTGAATCAGAACAATCATAACAAATATTCATTTTCTGACTAAAATCTGGGACATACTCGTTATCTGACAGGGAAGCATCAGTTAAGATCTATACATCGGACACTTCATCTTGCGAATCAACAACGGACAAGTTATCTACAAAATCTTCAATTTCTATACATGCTTTTAATTTTTTTGAAGAACTCTTGGGACATTTGTGAGAAAAGTGACCTTCTTGCTTGCAGATAAAACAAGCATTGTCTTTCTTGGGTTGTCTTCTCTTTTTCAAATATTTAAACTTTCGGAATTGTCTTCAAGGATTGGCGACTCGCTTTGGTTTGAACTTACCATACCTCTTGGACTTTCTTTTCTTAAAAGGTGTCCATGCTAACACAGAACGACAAATATCAAGGCTAGGAGAAAAATCTTGGGCTTTCTTCTGCCAAGAGAGATATTTAACCTTTTCCTAACATCTGAATAAGAGATCTATCCAATAAGTCTGATCAATCTTTTTGCCTTGGATTTCTAAATCTTTCATTATCATATCACCTAAATTTCCAGGCAACTTAGACAAGAAGGAAATATTTTGAGTGGAATCATTGGTAAGATTAGCTTTATAGATCTTTGCCATATAATCATTACCAAATTGATCTAAAAACTTTAAGTCTTTTAGTTCCATTCCTGCTAGATCAGTGATAAGTTGTTTTTTCTCATCAGCTGGTTTAGTAACAAACTCAGTTAGGAGTAGCAGTTCTAATGTAGCTAAACTTGAAGCAACTACATTAATTCTTTATTCTTATAATGGTCCCATCCACCAGTCATGAACAATACCGGCCATTCTTTTTTCTACTAAAAGAAATATGGAAATATTATCCAATTTAGAGATAACTTGCATATGATAAAGGGCACCAATCCAAATTCTAATAGATTCTGTTGGATTTGTGGATTTGTCAAGATCAAGAACATATCCAGATGAGTTAGTAGCAAACAATTCTTCTTCTATCCTTGGATATTTATTGGCTTCACGAAGGACATTGGCTTTTTGGGGAGGTGGCAGTATGAAGGAAGGGAATTTAGAGGCAGCATTTTCTAAAGTGGCTACCTCACTTTTATTCTTCTAAAATTTAACTGACTTGGCCGGTTCTATTCTATGTTCAGCTTGAGCGCTTGATTCAGATTCACTTCCTTCTTGAGTTTCATCTTTATCCCAATAGTTTGGTATATCCATAGATTTGGAGAATTTGGGTGCTTTGGATTCTCTCCTTTTCTTCTCTCGTTTTCTTATTTCTTTGGCTTCCCTTCTGTGTTTGTCTTCTTGTTGTTCATCGTGTAACAACTTAAGATTAGCCAAAATTAATTCACTCTGGCAACCTAAATCATCGAGAAATTCTTTGGCATGTGCACACCATGTTGTAAGATAATTACCAATCTCGTAAGTTTGATCTAATTCATTGGTGTTTTGGGCATTATGCTCTATAAGAGGAGGACAATCAGCTCGTGTGGCTGGCTGCTTGGATGATGAAGAGGTTGTACAGAATTTGGTTTTAGGAGGCCATTTGCCACCTTTGACAAAACGATGGTTGGCATATTGCCACTCTTCAACAGGAGGATACTGAGTATGAGAAATACGATGCATTTTATTTACAGGTAAAAAAGGTTTGGATTCAGGTATATACAAATCAGTTGGGGACAACTGTGGTTCAACAAGATTTTCTTCTTCAAGAGTAGATAAATTATTTCTAGAAGAGGCTTCACTTGGAGCTATTGGAAATACATAGCGACGAGGCCTGGTAATTGGTCGAGGAATTCTGGGTTTGGTAGGAACAAGCTTTACTTGACCATTATCAATAGCAACTCGTTTAAGCTTAGACTCAGGCTTTTTATCATCTGCAAGTGACTTATATTGGAAATACCAATTGTTTGGCAATTCAGAAGGATCATATAGAACACCTTCAACTTGGGCATTAGACAATCCCACAGTGACACAATCTTTCAAAATAGGTTGTTTTAACTTAGGATGAGCAGTGCTGGTTAACTGGAAAGAAGCTTGAAATATCGTAGAAAGATATTCACTATCTTCTATCATATTTAGACCTTGTACTCCGGTCAGTAGTTTCCAACAATCCTTAAGATGAGTATCATTCAAACTGATAGAATAATCAGGAAATATTGTTCCATATTGACATCGAGTGGACATATTTCCCATAACAGTTCTTATGCGTGCACTATCATATGTTTGATGACGGGTGTCAAACAGTTCAGCAATACAAGGAGTACTTATACCATGTCGAAATACCGGAGAAAGACCAATTCTTATACCACCAAAATGAATATAAGAATACTTTTTATCCTTAACATACTGTCGAAACTTCTTAATCTCATCATCAGAGAATAAATTCAGAGCAATGATTTGAACAGAAGGACCAGAAAATTTTATAATAACTTCCACCTCTTTCAAAAAAGATTTACGTTTATGAAGAAGAGACAAAGGAAATTTATAAACATCAGTCGCATGAAGTGCAGGAGGATTCCAATTTTCAGGAGTTTCAATGACTTCATGATTTTCAGTAGTGTTTTCTTCAGATTCATGAGAGCGAGCAAAGACTACAGTTATAACTTTACGATTGATAGTTGAGAAAGAGCATAGGAGATTGGCCATGGCTTATAAACTAGACCAGAGATTGACTAAAGAATCATTTATCTAATCAGTAATTGTAGAACAAAAGCTTTTCGAAGGCTTCCTGGCTGGCTTTAGACTCTTTCTGTAGTTTATAACTCAGGACTAGAATAGGGCTTTGATACCAATTAAGATTATGCACTCCGTAACTTACTTGAACTTCTGAAGAGTATGCTGACGCAGAACTTCCTCACATCAACCTGAGATATACGCGGACATACGCAACCCTTTCGCTTCTTCAACGCACTTTACAATCTCACCACTTAGAGATGATCTTGGAATGAACTGTCCTCAGACAGGCGGCCCAATAGGCTTTAGTATTAATTCAAGCAAAATATTACATACCAAATTAAGCTTCAAGAGTAGAGCTTTCTAGTCTCTGGTCTCTGAGAGCTCAGATTACAAACACTCTTACACACACACTTGCACTCGATGCTTAGCTACTCACACAAAACTCATACTTATAGGACTTAAGACATATGAGAATAACTGAGGGTGCTTGTTTGACATTACTTAGTCTAGACGGTGTCTACTCAATATTCTCGAGTACACTAAAAAGAAACTGCATTATAAAAGAAACTGCACTACCAAGGTCCTTTTGGACTACGGTCACGATCAAAATCAGATCCGAGATCATGCTCTTCGGATGATTGAGAAGGAATCTTTTGCTTTAACCAAGAGGTGTTGAGCCACTTTAAATATTCCTCCTCCCATGTGGGGTCATGCTGTCCTTGGGCATCTTGGTGCATATCTACGAACATTGTTTCCTTTTCCTCGGATACCTTCTCTTTTCCTTTTGTACTGGTCATGACTGTAGAAGATTCTCCTTTGAGTG
>APFE031065413.1:0-19131 GCA_000404065.3 Pinus taeda
AACTATATATATATAGTTATGATATACTTTTAACTACTATACATTTTCTCACAAATAATATTAGAGCAAATGCAGAAGGGTCAAGTTCACTTACTGAACACTTCAAATTTCTGCACAGTTCAAAATTTCAGTGCATAGAAGAATACGATTTGAAACAGAGAAGTAGGTTTTCATCAAGTTGCCAACACTAATAAAATCAGTTCAGTTCCACCTGACTTCAAAAAAAATCTTGGGACCGCCGGACGATTCTGCTAACTTTCTTCTTGAATTCATCTCTGTGCTCTCGCCATTCTTTCGCTGCATCGATGTTGGCAGGTGATTCATCATTGGGACTGGAGAGCATAGATATGATACTCAAAAGAATAGTTTCAACTGTGTGCACAGGTAACCATCGTTCGCTAGCAAGCTCATAGCCATTTGGATCATCCCCGGGTGCATGGAGAATGGAAATGCAAACACGGCCGTCTGGATAAACATTTGGATGCCAAATTTCCGACGTAAATCTCACTGATGGAGGACTATTTGGATAGTTGGGTGGAAAACTCATGATAGCATTAAAATATCCACCTTCATATAATGTGTCCGGTGGCCCCATTATGGCTACACTCCATTCAAAAACGTTAGAATCATCTATAAGTCCAGCCGAAAATCCATCCACTGGATTCCTAGACAACTCTTTGAGTTGCTTGCAAAGTAAAAGACTCGCCTGGCATTCTCCCATGGTGTCCTGCGAACAACCTCAGAATATAAATCCCGCAGAATCCACTCGGAACAACGTTGGATTAGAAATCCCTGTGAAATCGACAATATTCACAACGCGACAACGATACTGGTATTGAGATTGCCCTCGACAACGATACTGGTATTGAATATGGATATCAATACAGAAGCTCTTTGCCTTTATACCATCGGAGAATCGCATCAAGAACAATAACTAACTTTTATTAATAGGAAGATTCAAGAGGGTAGTATTTGCGATAAAATTTTAAGTAATAACAAACAACGTTCATGTCGGTCATTCACTTCTTATATTTTATTCATATTAATAACCAAAAATAATAATGAGATGGATCTTAAAATATCATTTTTATTTTATTAATAGAATTTTTAGTTAAATTTGTAATTAGAGAGGCTCTCTACAACTTAATATAGGTTAGATGTAATCTAAGTAGGTACACAATTTTAAATATCAACCTAATTAAAAAGAAGAAGTTAAAAGTAATATCTGGGATGAGTAAAAATATTTAAATGCTTGCTTAAACAATAATAAAAAATTAAAAGTAATAAACAAAAAGTTAAAAATAATAAATAATAAATTAAAAGTAATATAAGCATAGCATCCAAGATGAGTGTAAACATTTAAATATTGGTTCAATTAACAATAAAATTTTAAAATATTTAAGATAATAAAATTCAATTTGTTATATTTTGATTTTGTTATTAATTTTTGAATAGGCTTTGTTACAATAACATGGTTTATCAATACCAAACGGATATTATTAACTTGTAAATATAGTCTTTGTTACAATACAATGGGCAGATACCATGGCTTATCAATGCCACATGCCCAAAACACATAACTTATTTCACAATCAAAATATTTTATAACAATATGAAAAGACCCTTAACTAAGAGTATTATTAACTTGTAAATAGGTTTTGGTACAATACTATGGCTTATCAATACTACATGGCCAGAAACCATAATTTATTTGCAATAAAAATATTTTAATTTAATTTCATTTTAAAACATTTTTTTAATTGGATCTAGGAAAAAATTATAATTACTTTTGAGATATATCTAAACCTTGTATCCTCACAACTACTAAAAATATTCCCATATAAATTAAATTAAGGTTTTAATACAGTTAAAAATGAGAATACTTTATATATAAAGATGTGAAATTTATATAATATAAATAATATTATTAAAAACTAATATAGATATACCCTAAGGATCTAAGCACTTAGTGAAATCAAAGTGACTAACGATAATAGAAGAAAGAGAGTGCATGTTTTTCTAAGTATTTCATTATTGTATTTTAGCTAACATGATTGATCCAAAATATAGGTTCAATATTTTGCAACCAATTAAGTTTTTTTTTTTTTTAGATACTTTGCTAAACAAATACATAGAGATATGGAGGTAGAGAGAGAGACGGAGTGTGTCATATCTCTACCTAATAACACCCACACAAAAAAAAAATCTTACATTATTCACTCGAGGCATTACATAACACTCCACGAACGTTTACGTACTTGGTTTCGTTTTCCAGTTTGACTGTCACATAGTTAATAATTCAGGTGATCGGAAAGATTCTCTGATGGATCACTGTTTTTGCACATTTAATTTATGGTACCACCCGTCATGGTCACCTTAATATCTCACCAGCTGCCAACTCCTCCTACACTTTACATCTGGCTTGATATTTATTTCTCTGCTTTGTCATGTGACATGGCACGGGCAGGCGTACCATCGGCTGCCGAGCTCCTTGGGCTTCTCCTGTCATCTACGGTGAAGATTGCACGTAGCTAATCTAAGGGCTGAGTTTAGTTCTGGGGTTTTGGGCATTCGTTTACTCCAGTTGTATGCCTCATACTGCTCATTTGTCTTGGCGCTAGCTCCAGCTCTGCTCCGCCTTCCTTCGCGCTAAATTTACCTGTAAGTTTCATACTCATAACCCTCATTCGATGTATAGGAGTTTATCTACCTAGCGTTCAAGTGACTCATGCATTCATGTAAGGATTCTATGTTGTTTTGTTTAATTGAATTCGACTTCTTCCTCCTTGAATGATTTGCATTATTATTTTTATGACGGTAACAGTTCCTTTTGTTTGTCTGCTGGTTGAAGGAGGAATGAGCGCGGCCAAGAAGTGCCTGCTTGCAAAGTGGAATGGCAAAGCTTCTCAGGCTATCACCCTCTAGCGCTGGCCATCGGTAAGCACCATTACTTCCGATGCAGGGTTACTTGTTTTGAGTGGTTTTGTCAAGAAGTGTTAGCGTATACCGGCTGCCCACTTCGAGGGTTTATATATATATATATATATTGTTTCACATGCGGTGACAGCTGCTAGAGTACCCTGAACAGGGTTTCTCTGTAGTCCTTCTCCGATGTTAAATTGGGTTGTCGGCCCCAGATTACCCTGATTAGGGATTTGGCCATACCAACACATCTTCAAGTTTTTTACGCCTTCTGGCTAGTTCTGTTTTTCTCTTTATGTCTACAAGCTACTTGGGTCTATTTCTAAAGACTGTTAAGGAATTATTTGGACCAAGCCCTCTGAAGGTTTCTCCATTTGCTTTTTTTATTATCACTGTGTTATTTCCAGTATCTAGAAAATGACCTCGAGTCCATTTGTAAATACTTGGCCCTACTAAACATGCTGAATTAAAGCCGAATTCCTTACGGCTTTTGATCATGTTTTCTTTTGTGAAACTATACTTATGGTAATGGAAATATAATCCCTCTAAGTTTATAGTTGAATTTGGTTTACTATTCCAGCTCTATTGTATTGCTTTTGCGATATAGTTTATGTGCTTATATACTTACTAAGAGTCCAAGCTTTATTTATGCAGGGTTTAGAATTAAAGTTTGTCATACTCGGTATTATATGGCCGATAATTCGTAAATTTCTCTGGTTTGGTGCCTTTCTATTTTGTGCATGCATTCGTTCCACAATATTATAATGTGACTACCTTTTTATTAGATTATGGGTATAAATTATCGCTTCCATCTCTGATTATGGAGTTTATGCATTTAACATAGTACGACTGTTACTAGAGCTTATCATAGTTTATATGTATGTGAATCCTGTTCTCGGTAAATGGCAGATCTTTTTTGAATTCTTTCGTAGATTTGTTACATTTTTTCCTTTTTTCGCTATAATGGAATTCTGGGTGGTTTTAGGGCCATCTGCACCTACCTGGTTCTCATCGGATGAGCTATCTTTCACGCTGTTATTTCATTTTCTTTGTATGTTCACAAGCAAGTTTCCCTGTTTGTCTAATTTATTGTCTCTCTTTTCTTTCATGAACCGCTTGTACGCCATTACCATGGCTACTGTATTTTTCAAACCCTCGGATATAAATAATTGCCTGTTCCAATAGATTCCTTTACCTTTTTCTTTGATCTTAAATTTAAGAACATTTTCTTTAAAAGAAAAACCAAAACTAATTGAAAATATTTTTTTTATCTTCTAGAATACAAAGGAAAGAGAGCTAAATCTTCATCAAGCAGTCATTTGCTATTCACAAAAGTAAACCCCTCGATCTTTATTTTTATTAATAATATGAAAAACATAAGAGTTCATGCGGAAGATTCCCTCAGAGGTTTTCTTTACTTACTTGATTTTTCCGAGTTGTAAAGAGCTCCTCGAAAAATTCACCTGGGTTCTCTGCTTTTCCTTGACCACCCAACCTTGAGATTCGTCTTTCAGGACTAGAATCTCCCCCCTAGCTCTCTTGCGGGACCACTGTCCTCAGCGAGATGCATGCACCTAGTGCTGGGCTATCTGGTCATCACTAGACTTAGCTATTGTTGCTCTTTTTCTTCTGCCTGTCCCTACAACACAGATTTCACCTTCCCCCTCTTCCTTTTCCCTAGAAGCCCTTCCAGTTAGGGGAGGTAGTTAGGGTTGCACTCACAGCAACTGTCTTTTCCCAACTTCCTCCTCAAGAAGTTGCCAGCACTTCCAAGAAACATTTCTTATGTTTTTTTAAATAATAAAAAGATTATTAAATTTCAAACAGCTAATATTGTCATATTCAGTTTCCTTTCATCACAGTAAAGTTAAATATTTACATTTTCTTGGGGCATCACATCTCCCCCTCCTAAAATTGGACATCGTCCCGATGTCCTTTAACCATGAACAGTCCTGGGTAAGCCTTTTTCATGAGCTCTTCATCTTCCCAGGTGGCCTCGTCAAGCCGAAAGTGCTGCCACTGCACTTTAACTTGGGTAATAGCTCGCTTTCGCAACATTACTTCTCTCCAATCGAGGATGTTCAGTGGTTCGACCAATATTTCTCCTTCCGGTTTGACCTACAACATACAACATCCTAAATAAATTTTCTTTTAAAGGAAAAACACTTAGTCCGATTTGTCGGAGATAATTCTCACCTGTATATCTTTCCATCTGATTACATGTTTAGGATCATAAACATTTTTTTTCAACACAGAAACATGAAAGATGTTGTGGACCCGTATGTGACTTGGCAAGGTGACCTGGTAAGCCATCAGCTCGATTCTTGCTAAGACTTGGAATGGTCCACAAAATTGAGGTGCCAGCTTAGTACACCCACTCCATTGTAACGTGCTCTTTTTTTCTTGAATCCTTACATATACATGATCACCGACTTGATATTCCTTAAACCTTCTTTTCCAGTCCACAAAACTCTTTTTCCTATCCTGAGCTGCCTTTAAATTAACTCACACTTCCTTAACCATTTATTCCATTTCCTTAAGCATGTCGGGTCCCAACACTAACTTGTCTTCCTGTCCACCCCAGCTTGAGGGTGTACGACACTTCTGCCCCTACAATACTTCAAATGGGCTCATCTGCAATGATGTATGATAACCATTATTATATGCGAACTCGACCAGGTGCAGATAATCTTCCCACTTGGTTGGTTGTTGCATTACATAAGCCCGTAACATGTCTTCCACCACCTGGTTCACCCGTTCTGTTTGTTCGTCAATCTGAGGGTGATAAGCTGTACTGAAATTCAACTGAGTTCCCAATTCTCCAAATAGTGTTCTCTAAAAGGCCGAGGTGAATTTTACATCACGGTCTGAAATTATTGTTTTAGGTAACCCATGTAGCTTAAATATATTCTGCATGAATATAAGTACAATTTGCACAGCTCTAAAGGTAGATTGCACAGGTATAAAATGTGCCGATTTACTTAGTTTGTCCACCACCACCATGATGAAATCGTTATTTTTCTTTGTTTTGGGCAAACCCGTTATGAAGTCCATGGAGATGGTTTCCCACTTCCATTCCAAAATGGGTAACAGTTGTAGCAACCACGCAGGATGTTGATGTTCTACCTTAATTTTTTGACACTCCAAACAACGTGCTAGGTATTCAAACACATCTCTCTTCATACCTGGCCAATAGTACTCCTTTTGGAGCGAGGTGATCATTTTCTAATATCCTAGGTGACCGGCATAGTGAATTTTATGAAATTCATCCAACAACAAGTTTTTAATGCTGTTTTGGTTGGGCACATACAGCCTTTTCTTGTAATTCAACATTCCAATAACATCTATTGAATAACCTTACTGATTTTCTAGGTTGTTTGACCACTGTACTTGCTGTTTTATTTGCTGATATGCAGTATCTTGTTCTCCTACTTTTTTAATCATTTCTTCGAAGGGGCTTTTCCATTCGCTATAGGAAATCTCATATAGACATTGTAATTTCCGTCTTAGAGCGTTCGCCACCCAATTCTCTTTCCCTTTCAAATGCTTGATCTCGAAATCAAAACCACTTAGAAAATACACCCACCATGCTTGCCTGGCATTTAAGGTGGGTTGGCTGAAATAACAGGTTAGACTGTGGTGGTCTGTCAATTATAAAAATTTTCTACCCAAAAGGTAATGTCTCCACATTTTCAATGCGTGAATAACGGCTGCCAATTCTAGATCATAAGCAGAATATTTCTGCTCATGTTCTTTCAGTTTCCTATACTCGTAAGCGACTACCTTCCCTTCTTGCATCAGCATGCCTCCTACACCCTCCTTGCTTGCGTCAGTGCACACCACATAATCCTTGTTGGGGTCATCTATGCTCAGAGTGGGTGTGGTGGTGAGCAGATGCTTAAGCTGCTCAAAACTTTTTTGGCATTCTGCGGTCCATCTAAAATCTCTTCCCTTTTTCTGTAAGGAAGTAATAGGGTAAACTACTCTTGAGAATCCTTCTACAAATCATCTATAATAACCGGCTAATCCCATGAAGGATCGGATGTCTACCACATCCCTTGGTACAGGCCACTCCATTATGGTCTTTATCTTTTCGGGGTCCACTGCGATCCCTTCTTTCGTGATTATATGCCCCAAATACTGTATTTCCTCCTTAAAGAAGTCGCATTTGCTAAACTTGGCATATAGTTGGTGTTCTCGGAGGGTTTGTAGCACTAGCCTAAGGTGCTCCTTATGTTCTTCCATAGTGCGAGAATATATCAATCTATCATCAATAAAGATCAAAACAAATTGATCCAAATATTGATGAAATATGTTGTTCATTAAACACATAAAGGTCGTAGGGCTGTTAGTTAACCCAAAGGGTAGCACCACAAACTCGTAATGTTCATACCTTGTTCTAAACACAGCCTTAGCTATGTCCTCCTCCTTAATCCTGATTTGGTGATAACCCGCTTGCAAATCAATCTTGGAAAATACTGTTGCTCCCTTTACTTGATCAAAAAGTTCATCGATCCGGGGTAAAGGATACTTGTTTTTGATGGTCAATTTATTCAACTGATGATAATCTATACACATGTGAAGAGTCCCATCCTTTTTCTTCACAAACAATATCGGAGCTCCCCAGGGGGACACGCTGGGGTGAATGTAGTTTTTGTCCAGCACTTCCTGTAACTACATCTTTAACTTTGCCAACTTGAGTGTACTCATTTTGTAGGGTTCTCGGGATATCGAGGCTGCCCTTAGTACCAATTCGATAGTAAAATATATATCTCTTTTAGGGGGCAGTCCGGGAATCTCCTCCGGAAACACATTAGCAAATTCTTGTATCATGGGGATGTTGTTCAATGTGGTTTTTTTATCTTTCGAGTTAGCATAGCCTACTTGGATGGCATAAATCTAACACCCTTTCCTAATGCATTTTTCTAACTAAGAGGTAGTTATTGGTCGAATCTGCACAGGTTGATTAATTCCCTGCATCTTTTGCCTTATTCCAAGTTCATCCCTGTAATAGATAGTCTTTGTTTTACAGTTGACGAGGGACCAATGTTTTTCTAATCAATCCATACCAATTAGAACGTCATATGAGCCAAGGGGAAGCACATTTAAATCTGCCATCAATGGCTGTCCTGCTATATTTAAAGGGCAGTTATTGACTTTTGCAAGCACTCGTCTCTTGGCCCCTGTAGCCAGTTGTACTAGCCAAGGGTTCTTGAATTTAACAAGTTGCAGTTTACAATGCTCTACAACCTTAGGACTAATATAACTTAATGTGGCTTCAGCATCAATTAAAACAGTTACAGTAAGGTTTGAAATTTTACCTTCAAATTCCACCATGGTCGTCTCGTACTCCGCCTGACGATCTTCTAGGGCAGCATTAATCCTTGGCAGACTACGTCCTATGTCACCCACTATCGATGCTTCATGGATCTGGGAAATTTGTTCGGTTCCCTTCCGTTGAGGGAAGTTTTTGACGTGATGAGGTCTGTTGCAGCCCCAACATTGCACGGGGGGCCTTGCTATCCCTTCACTGTCAAATTTGCTAGGTGGTTCACTGATCCTTGACTCACTAGTTGGCTTTGAGCTAAGGGATCTTTTCTTATATAACAAGCCTAGATCCATCTTAACCCCAAATCTTTCAAGTGTGGAGAGGGATCGAATCTCTCGAGCTGCAATCCTTTTCTCAATCTTCGCACTAAAAAAATAGGTTTGTACCTTGATAGATTAGATTCCTCTCAGGGCTTGACAGATCCAGGGTTAAGATGGATCTAGGCTAGTTTTAATATAAACTATATATTCTTTTTTATGAGTGTATATAAAATGGGTGTAACATTTTTAAGAATATTTTAAAAATAATTATATATAGAGTGTGCGTCCTATGGATATATGTTTTCTACTTTCAAATATAATTAAGGCATGCATTAACGTGAATCATAAATAAAATATTTTAATGTCTATATATATAATATAATATTATATATATAATATATATGAAACTATAATATTTTATTAATGCATTTCTCAAAATCAACATAAATGCATATTAACATGGAATCTACCAAGAGCTAATAGGTATAGGAATCAAATATTTCAACATGTAAATATTCTTTTATGTTTTGTATTAAAAAAAAAAACTTTGCGTCTTTCTCCTTCCTAGGTAGATTTGGACTTAAATAAAACGATTTTAATTTATAAACAATTATAGTAAAAGTATAATACTTCAATGAAATATAAAAGTTAGAAAATAAAAATAAATAATTGAGATTTTTGCAATGTGCCAAGTGAGATGTTGTTGTGGTGCCTATGTGGAATTCTCTTTGATGTAGTTGTTTGGTTCTTTGAAAAAACATTGAAGGGGTGGTCATTTGGGCCTTCGCTCTGGCTGCTCAATTCTCTATTTCGTGCCTTTTCTTGCCATCATTTTTTTCATCACCATTTGGATTGGGCTATTGATGTCAGGTTATGGTCCATCAACAATCTTTATATATGTAGTGGTTTATTTCACCCGAAACACCTCTACCCATAGTTCTGCATTTGCATTTAGTAGCACTGTGTCTCAACCTCTTCTTATCTCTTTAAGATTATCCGATGGTAAATTTCTTTGTACACTTCAATGTTCTTGCAACATATTTTGTTGGGCGTAGCAGCTCTTTCTTGCCCGAGGCTTGGTTTTGGGACTCCTTTCTGAGTCTACATGGTCGCTTATGCCCTGTTAATTTTTTGTGTTTTCCTTTCCATTGTTGGCTTTATGCCTTGCTCTTTTGTGGTAGGGTTTATTTCTTAGTTTTTGAAATTTCTCTAATTTTGTGGCACATCAAATGATTTGATTGTGCTATTTTTGGTATTTATGAGGGCTTGCATTTCCTATATTTTACTTGGTTGGGTCTCCATCACTAGTTTTATTTCAATTCTCTGTGATTTTTTGTGTGGGGTCTTGTCATCTTAGGGTTTCATATCCTAAACCATTTTATTTGTTTGGTTTCTCTTAGTTTGGCTTTTTGATCCTAGGGTTTCATACCCTAAACCATTTTATTGGGTTGATTTCTCTTAGTTTCAAGATGGTTTTCTCTTAATGCATACACACTTGATGTGTTTATAGAATATATTTTTTATTCCCTTATCATAATAAAAATTACAACTTTTTTATTTGAAATATATATGTGTGTGTGTGTGTGTGTGTGTGTGTGTGTGTTATTTTTTATTTATACTATACACAATTAAATTATATAAATTTATGATATAGATAAAACAGAAAGAGAGAGAGAGGGAGAGGGAGAGATATATAGAGAGAGAATATGTATTTTTGGGAGTGAGATAGAGAGAGGGAATAAGAAAGAGACACATAGATACAAATATAGATATTATATAGCTTATATAACCAGCCTAGATCCACCTTAACCCCAAATCTAAGTGTCTAGGGGGATATAATCTCTCGAGCTGCAATCTAGGTGCAATCCTTTTCTCAAGCTTGGCCCTCAAAAAATAGGTTTGCACCTTGATAGATTGGATCCCTCTCGGTGCTTGATAGATCCGAGAATCTAGATACAATCATTTTCTCAAGCTTGGCCCTCAAAAAATAGGTTTGCACCTTGATAGATTGGATCCCTCTCGGCGCTTGATAGATCAGGGGTTAAGATGGATCTAGGCTAGTTTTAATATAAACTATATATAGTTTTTTTAAGAATATATATAAAAGGGATGTAACATTTTTAAAAATATTTAAAAAAAAGTTATATATAGAAGTGTTTCCTATGGATATATATTTTCCACTTTCAAATATAATTGAGCCATGCATTAACATGAATCATAAATATAAAATTTTAAATGTAATTTATTATATATATAATAATATATAAATATATATAATATATAATATATATATATATATAAATATATATAATAATATATATATATAAGATATATATATATGTTTATTTATTTATTTATTAGTTCATTTCTCAAAATCAACATAAATGCATATTAACATGGAATCTACCACAAGCTAATAGGAATAGGAATAAAATATTTTAACATGTAAATATTTTCTTAAGTTTTGTATTAAAAAAAAGTTTGCATCTTGAGAGATTTAGTCTCTCTCCTTGATGGGTAGATCTAGACTTCAAATAAGACTATGTTAATTTATAAACAATTATACTAAAAGTGTAATACTTCAATGAAATATAAAACTTAATATATATATAAAAAAAGCATTAATTTTAAAAATATAAATTTTAAATTTGATAAAAATTTTTTGTCTATATAATATATATATATAATATAATATATATATATATATATAATATATATATATATATATATATTTTTTTTTTTTTTCCAATCTCGAAAGGAGTTGAGGGAATGGGACCGAGCTGGCTAGCCCTTGCTACCTCAACACTTGTTCATGGATCCTCTATTATTTTCATCACCTTCCTCCTTTCCTTGCAAGTCATTGAGCTTTTTACAATGTGCCAAGTGATATGTTGTCGTGGTGCCTACATGGAGTTCCCTTTCATGTAGTTGTTTGGTTCTTTGAAAAAACGTTGAGGGGGTGGTCATTTAGGCCTTCACTTTGGCTACTCAGTTCTCTATTTCGTGCCTTTTCTTGCCAACAATTTTTTATGATCATTTGGATTGGGCTATCGGTGCAAGGTTATGTTCCATCAACAATCTTTATATATGTAGTGATTTATTTCACCGGAAACACCTCTACCTGTAGTGTTGCATTTGCATTTGGTAGCACTGTGTCACTTCAAAGTTTTTGCAACATCTCTTGTGTGGCGTAGCAACTCTTTCTTGCTTGAGGTTTGGTTTTGGGACTCCTCTTTGAGTTTGCAGGGTTGCTTATGCCATGTGGGACATCAAATGGTTTGACTGTGCCATTTTTGGTATGTATGAGGGTCTGCATTTTCTATATTTTACTTGGTTGGGTCTCCATCACTAGTTTTATTTCAATTCTCTGCGATTTTTTGTGTGGGCCTTTTTGTTCCTAGGGTTTCATACCCTAAACCATTTTATTCTATTAATTACTCTTAGTTTTTCTTTTTGATCTTAAAATTTCATATCCTAAACCATTTTATTGGGTTGATTGCTCTTAATTTCAAGATGGTTTTCACTCAATGCATACACACTTAGTGTGTTTATAGAATATATTTTTTATTCCCTTATCATAATAAAAATTACAATCTTTTTTATTTAATATATATATATGTTTTATATATTTTTATTTATACTATACACAATTAAATTATATAAATTCATATATTTATAATATTAACTTTCAATAATACATCAAACTCAAATATATAAAACAAACGTATGTTATATTTTAATCCTTTGATTTTGTTGTCATTCATATATATATATAATCTAGAAACATATTTACACTTCACATTATCTAACATTATCTATGAGGAGTTATAACATTTTTTTTTTCGCATTATATGTGTATATAATTATAATTTTACTATGACGAATTTAATATCAATTTTTGTTTTCAAAATCTTAACCATTGATATTGAAAAAGAATACTAGGATGAGATTTCTCTTCACAATTTTTTTTTTGATATAACTTTGAAAATTCACGTCAAGAACAATAACTAACTTTTACTAATAGGAAAGAAAGAGTCAAGAGGGTAACTTTTGCAATAAAAAATTAGAAAAATAGTAATAAGAAAAATAAATCAATGTCAACCATAAATAATAATCACTTTTCTTTATACGAGATATGTGTAAATTATTGCATTCTTAATATGAAGTTGATATAGAACATCTAAAAAATATTAATAAAAAAGAACTTAATAGAAACTGTATATATAAAAATAGATCATTTTTATTCTATTAATAGGATATTTATAGAAATTTGTAATTCATTATTTTTTAATATAGAGTTTACATGTAGAATTTTAAATATTAATAACAAAAACACGCATATATAACCTTAATATATATAGAGAGAGAGAGAGAGACCATATATAATTAGAGCATGCATTAACATTTTAATGTGTAGAATATTGATAGTAAGTAAAACATTTCAATGTCATATATATATAATCACAGAATCTTATTCCATTAATAGATTTTTTAACGAGATTTATAATTCATTCATTTCTTAATATTAATTAACATGTAACATTTCAGATATTAATAAAAATAAGAGAGAGGGAGTCCAATGAATATATATTTTCTACTTTCAAATATAGGTTTGAATATTGAAGTGAGATTTAGCCTCTCTAAATGCTTGGTATATCCAATGTTAACATGAACCTTTGCCAATTTACAAACAATTATTAAAAGTGTAATATTTCAATATATAAGTTAAAAAAATATTATAATTTTTAAATTTGATAATGATTTATAATTTTGTATATGTGTGTGTTAATTTTGGTCAATCTCAAGAGCAGTTGAGGGAGCGGGCCTGAGGAAACTAACTATACCTACCTCAACCATGGTTGTTACATCCTCTATCAATTTCTCCACCTTTCTCCATTCCTTGCACATCATGGGGCCTTTTTGCTGCTAGGTGAGATGCTACCATGGTTACTACCTCAATTTCTCTTTCATGTCATTTCCTGGTTCTCCGAAGAAAATTTTAGAGCACACTCGCTTCCGCAAATCTCGGGCTTCTCAATCTCTACGTCATGCCATTTCTCATCAATTTTTGTCATGTCATTCGGATTAGACTTTTAGAGCACAGTGGGTTATGGTTCATGGGAAGTATTCATATATGTATTGTTCTATTTCACCAACAATTCCTCTAGCCCAATTTCAACATTGGAATTTGGTAGCATCATATCTCAACCTCTTTTTACCTCTTTCAAATTTATCTGATGGTCAATTTATTTGTACACTGCAATGTTTTTGCAATGATTTTTGTTGGGTATAACGACTCTTTTTTTCATAAGGCCTAGTTTTGGGTGCCATTTTTTACTTTGCAGGGTGGATTGTACCTTTTTTTTCCATTATCATGTTTAAGCCTTGTTCTTTTGTGGTTCGGCTTCTTACTTAGTTTTTGAATTTTCTCTAATTTTTCGGCGCATCGAATGGTTTTACTATGTTGTATTTTGCTCCCTTTTGGAATTTTTGTGGGCTTGATTTTGTTATTAATTTTTTAATAGGCTTTGTTACAATACCATGGTTTATCAAAAGCACAAGGATATTATTAACTTGTAAAAAATAGTCTTTGTTACAATATAATGGGCCGATACCATGGCTTATCAATACCACATGCCCAAAACACATAACTTATTTCACAATCAAAATATTTTATAACAATATGAAAATACCCTTAACTAAGCGTATTATTAACTTGTAAATAGGTTTTGTTACAATACTATGGCTTATCAATACTACATGCCCAAAAATCATTATTTATTTGCAATAAAAATATTAATTTCATTTCATTTTATAACATTTTTTTAATTGAATCTATAAAGAAAAGGTTATAATTACTTTTGAGATATATATAAACCTTGTATCCTCACAAATACTAAAAATATTCCCATATAAATTAATTTAAGGTTTTAATAAAGTTAAAAATGAGAATACTTTATATATATAGACGTGAAATTTATATAATATAAATAATATTATTAAAAACCAATATAGATATACCCTAAGGATCTAAGCAGTGAATGAAATCAAAGTGACTAACGATAATAGAAGAAAGAGAGTGCATGTTTTTTCTAAGTATTTCATTATTGGATTTTAGCTAACATGATTGATCCAAAATAGAGGTTCAATATTTTGCAACCAATTAAGTTTTTATTTTTGTTTTTTTTTTGTTTTTTTGTTTTTAGTTTTTTATTTATTTATTTATTTATTTAGATACTTTCCTAAACAAATACATAGATATATGGAGGTAGAGAGAGAGAGGGAGTGAGTGAAATCAAAGTGACTAATGATAATAGAAGAAAGAGAGTGCATGATTTTTTTAAGTATTTCATTATTGTATTTTAGTTGACATGATTGATCCAAAATATAGGTTCAATATTTTGCAACCAATTAAGTTTTTATTTTTATTTCCTAAACAAATACATAGAGATATGGAGGTAGAGAGAGAGGGAATGACAATGGAGAGATGGAGAGAGAGTGAGGGAGAGATTAAAGGGGGGAAGACAAAGAAGGGGAGAGGAGAGAGATAGGGAAAGAAATAGGCTTGGTTACTTTTTAATTTAGATACTTTCCTAAACAAATACATAGAGATATAGAGGTAGAGAGAGAGAGGGAGTGAAATCAAAGTGACTAACAATAATAGAAGAAAGAGAGTGCATGATTTTTTTAAGTATTTCATTATTGTATTTTAGTTGACATGATTGATCCAAAATATAGGTTCAATATTTTGCAACCATTTAAGTTTTTTTTTATTTCCTAAACAAATACATAGAGATAAGGAGGTAGAGAGAGAGAGAGGGAATGACAAGGAAGAGATGGAGAGAGAGTGATGGAGAGAGGAAAGGGGGCAAAGACAAAGAAGGGAGAGGAGAGAGATAGGGAAAGAAATAGGCTTGGTTACTTTTTAATTTAGATACTTTCCTAAACAAATACATAGAGATATGGAGGTAGAGAAAGAGAGGGAGTGAGTGAAATCAAAGTGACTAACGATAATAGAAGAAAGAGAGTGCATGATTTTTTTAATTATTTCATTATTGTATTTTAGTTGACATGATTGATCCAAAATATAGGTTCAATATTTTGCAACCAATTAAGTTTTTATTTTTATTTCCTAAACAAATACATAAAAATATGGAGGTAGAGAGAGAGAGAGAGGGAATGACAAGGGAGAGATGGAGAGAGAGTGAGGGATAGAAGAAAGGGGGGAAGACAAAGAAGGGGAGAGGAGATAGATAGGGAAAGAAATAGGCTTGGCTACAATACCATGGGCAGAGACGAGAGAGATAGGGAGAGAAATAGGCTTAGTTACAATACCATGGGCCAATAGCATGGGTTATCAATACCACATGCCCAAAAATCATAACTTATTTCACAGTCGAAGAGAAATAGGCTTGGTTACAATGCCATGGGCCAATAGCATGGGTTATGAATACCACATGCTCAAAACTCATGACTTATTTCATAGTCAAAATATTTTATAACCAACCTAGATCCATCTTAACCCTGGATCTACCAACATTCGAGAGGGATCAAAACTCTCAATATAGATATATCCTAATGATCAAATCTCTCAATATAGATATATCTTGAGGATCTAAATGATGAGATAAATCAAAGTGACTAAGAAAGAGAATGCATGATTTTTAATATTTTACAACAAACTAAGTTTTTTTTTTTCTTCTTCTTTTTATAGATACTTTCCTAAAAATAATACAATGGGATCAAATTTAAGAGAGAGAGGGGGTGTGTTGAGAGAGCGAGGGAGGATAGAAAAAAATACATATAGAGATAGAGGTGGATGAGGGAGTGACAAGGGAGAGATGAAGAGAGAGTGAGTGAGAGAGGAGGGAGGAAGACAAAGAAGGGGAGAAGAGAGAGATAGGGAGAGAAGACAAATAGAGAGAGGGAGGCACAAAGATGTGGAGAGAGGGAGGGAGATAGTGACAACGTTGGAGGGAAGAGAGAGAGAGAGAGAGAGAGAGAGAGAGAAGGTTAAGAGAGAGAGAGAGTGAGACACAAAGATGGAGGGGAGGGAGAAAAGGAGAGATGAAAGGAGAGAGTGGAAGAGTTGAAGGGAAGAAAGAGAGAGAGAGAATGGGGAGAGAGATAGAGGGAGGTGGGAGAGAAAGGAAGAGAGAGAAAGGAAGAGAGAGAGGACTCAAGAGAGAGAAGGAGAGAGTTGGAGTTGGAGGGTGAGAGAGAGGGATGGAAGAAGAAATACCTTGAGGGGGAAAGGTGGAGAGAGAGAGAGGGAGTGACAAGGGAGCAATGGAGAGAGAGTGAGAGAGGGGAGTAGGATGGAAGAGAGAGGGAGAAAAGGGGAAAAGAGAGAGAGAGGAGAGATAGATAGATATAGAGAGAGAATGTGTATGTTTGGGGTGAGATAGAGAGAGGGAATAAGAAAGAGACACATAGATACAAATATAGATATTATGTAGTCTTATATAACTAGCCTAGATCCATCTTAACCCCAAATCTATCATGTGTGGAGAGGGATCAAATCTCTCGAAATGCAATCATTTTCTCAATATTTGCGCTCAAAAAATAGGTTTTCACCTTGATAGATTAGATTCCTCTCGGGGCTTGATAGATCTGGGGTTAAGATGGATCTAGGCTGGTTTTAATATAAACTATGTATATATTTTTTTACGAGTGTATATAAAATAGGTGTAACATTTTTAAAAATATTTTTAAAAAATAATTATATATAGAGTGTGTCTTAGGATATATGTTTCCATTTCAAATCTAGTTTGGGCATGCATAACTGAATCATAGATAAAACATTTTAAGTCATTTTATATATTATATATTTATATATATATATAATTATATATTATATAATATAATATTTATATATATATATATATATATCATATATATCATAATATTTTATATTATATTATATATATATATACATTATATAATATTATATATACATATATATATAATATATTTATATATTATATATATATATATATATATATATATTTTATTAATGCATTACTCAAAATCAACATAAATGCATATTAACATGGAATCTACCAAGAGCTAATAGGAATAGGAATCAAATATTTCAACATGTAAATATATTTTTAAGTTTTGTACTAAAAAAAAAAACTTTTCATCTTTCTCCTTCCTGGGTCCATCAACAATCTTTATATATGTAGTGGTTTATTTCACCCGAAACACCTCTACCTGTAGTTCCGCATTTGCATTTGGTAGCATTGTGTCTCAACCTCTTCTTATCTCTTTAAGATTTATCCAATGGGAAATTTCTTTGTACACTTCAATGTTTTTGCAACATCTTTTGTTGGGTGTAGTAGCTCTTTCTTGCCCAAGGCCTGGTTTTGGGACTCCTTTTTTAGTCTACAGGGTCGCTTATGCCCTTTTAATTTTTTTTGTTTTCCTTTCCATTGTTGGGTTTATGCCTTGCTCTTTTGTGGTAGGGTTTCTTTCTTAGTTTTTGAACTTTCTCTAATTTTGTGGCACATCAAATGGTTTGATTATGCTCTTCTTGGTATTTATGACGGCCTGCATTTCCTATATTTTACTTGGTTGGGTCTCCATCACTATTTTTATTTTAATTCTCTATGATTTTTGGTGTGGGGTTTTTTGATCTTAGGGTTTCATACCCTAAACCATTTTATTTGGTTGGTTGTTCTTAGTTTGGCTTTTTGATCCTAGGGTTTCATACCCTAAACCATTTTATTGGGTCGATTGCTTTTCATTTCAAGATGGTTTTCTCTTAATGCATACGCACTTGATGTGTTTATAGAATATATTTTTTATTCCCTTATGATAATAAAAATTACAATTTTTTATTTGAAATATATATATTTATTTATATCTCTATATATTATGTGTGTGTGTGTGTGTGTGTGTGGTGTGGTTCGTGTGTTATTTTTTTTATACTATAACAATTTAAATTTTAAATTTATGATATAGATAAAAGGGGAAGAGAGAGAGAGGGAGAGATACATAGATATAGAGAGAGAGAATGTGTATGTTTGGGAGTGAGATAGAGAGAGGGAATAAGAAAGAGACACATAGATACAAATATAGATATTATATATCTTAAATAACCAGCCTAGATCCATCTTAACCCCAAATCTAAGTGTCAAGAGGGATTGAATCTCTCGAGCTGCAATCTAGGTGTAATCCTTTTCTCAAGCTTGCCCTCAAAAAATAGGTTTGCACCTTGATAGATTGGATCCCTCTCGGTGCTTGATAGATCCAGGAATCTAGGTGCAATCCTTTTCTCAAGCTTGGCCCTCAAAAAATAGGTTTGCACCTTGATAGATTGGATCCCTCTTGGTGCTTGATAGATCTAGGAATCTAGGTGCAATCCTTTTCTCAAGCTTGGTCATCAAAAAGTAGGTTTGCACCTTGATAGATTGGATCCCTCTCGGCACTTGATAGATCCGGGGTTAAGATGGATCTAAGCTAGTTTTAATATAAACTATATATAGTTTTTTAAGAATATATATAAAAGGGATGTAACATTTTTAAAAATATTTAGAAAAAGTTATATATAGAAGTGTGTCCTATGGATATATGTTTTCTACTTTCAAATATAATTGAGGCATGCATTAACGTGAA
>APFE031065422.1:0-14084 GCA_000404065.3 Pinus taeda
ATACTACTAATCCATATGACTTTTTTGGTTTATTAAAAAATAATACTATTAATCCATACGAATTTTAATAGGGATTTTTGCTATTAAACAAACTATCTTTAAATTTTATTTTAACAATTTTACTATATCACAAAAAAATACTAATTCATACTAATTTTATTTGCTTATTCATAATTATGTGGATTCGTTCTCACTATTGGAGATGTCACTGAGATGTTGTGTAGATAATGTTTCAGAGAAGTCCATGGCCTGGGCCGCTATATAGAGATTCAACTCTTAAATTTATCCATTAACTTTGTACATTTTCTGTGCACTTTCATGAAAGCAATTCACTTATTTTTTTATTTTACCAACATTTTTTTAACATTTTTTTTTCAGAATCATTTTAGCTTTTTTAAATTTTATTTCTTTTAAATTTTATTTTTGAACCATTCCAAAATGCAATTAGAATTATCCTTTCTAAATTTCGGTGTTAAGTTTTTGTGTTTCAAAAATCTAATTACTAATTCTTAAATTCAAGAAAAGGATTGGGTTTAGAGCTCATATATATATTCAAGAATGTAATTATTTTCTTCTTTCTAAATATTGCTCTTGTCTTTTTCTTTCTTTTAAATTTCAATAATGTAATTAATATTTGCTAAATTTAACAGTTAGATGGCTATTTTTGCTTTTTTGCACTTTCAAGAATGTGAAGCAATTGTAGAAAATAAGAAAACAATTTTCAAATTTAAATACTTGCAACTGGCCTTAAAAAACTAATATAATTAATGTCTTATAAGAAAGTTCCATAAATAGTCTCGAACAAAAACATTATATCAACATCACATGCAAAAGCTCATAAACAATAAAAATTCATTTAAAACATTATGTTCCCACCAATCATAGTCATATTGTTTATTGCTTATTGCTTAGCCTACTTTCAAAGCCTTGCGGAGGACTGGTCTCGCTGCTTTAAAAAAATAAATTTAATTTGAAATATTAAACAATTGTACCTGTATTACAGTACCTGTACCTGTAATACGTGAAGATTGTCTCATTCGGAAGCTTGTCAAACTTGTAACTTAAGAAAGACTAGTGACATGCAAGAATTTAGTGTGCACATGAATAGTTGTGACCTGTCAAAGGATTTATATCACACTAGAAGCATTACAAGTATCGTAACAAGTCAAAATATTTATACAACACGTTATAGCAACGTATTTTGTCCATTATATTGTAACAAGTCAAAGGATTAAACGCAGATGCGTAATTAGTTGGTGCGTGAGACACTTACAATTAATGCGACTAGTGGGTGCTTGAGTTCAGCCAACATTCAAACGAATTTATGCCAATTAATGTTCATTAAACCTTCAAACGAATTTATGCCGAATAGTGGGCGCGTAGTTTGTTATCAACTCTCACAAGAAACGGTATATTCTTTTCTGACAATGCCCGGTTCGTTCGCGTTCGTTATAGGTCAAGTTTGTTATAATTTATGCCTAGTGTTCATCGAACCTTCAAAGGGATTTATGGCCAGTAGTGGGCGCGTGTAGTTGTTATAAACTCTATGTTCATCGAACCTTCAAACTAATTAATGCCCAGTCGTGGACAAGTGTACGCGTGTATTTTGTTATAACCTCTATGTTCATCGAAACTTCAAACTAATTAATGCCGAGTAGTGGGCACCTGTAGTTTGTTATAAATTCTGACAAGAAAGCAACCCATTACAGTCTGCTAAAGTTCGTTATATTATCTAACAAAAACAGCATGTTACACTCGAGTATGTATGGGTGCTGTACAACAGAAACATGATCGTGAAGTTTATTACACTCCAGTATGTATGGACGCGTGTACAACAGAAACGAAAACGTGATCGTGGAGTTTTTTATATTCAAAAAAACAATCTATCACTCTAATAATGACACTCGGATAATGGCGTCATATATTATGGAAATTATGAAAATTGGGAGTCGATGGAAACCTTTAAAAAGTGTGGAGACACTCGGATAATGGCGTCATATATTATGGAAATTATGAAAATTGGGAGTCGATGGAAACCTTTAAAAAGTGTGGGAAGTAACGGAAACCAAAAAAAGACATGGGAAGTAACGGAAACCAAAAAAAGACATGGGAAATATATATATCTGGGCAACCCTTATTCCGATTGCAGGTTCTTGGCATCCGCTTAAGTGGCCCGATTATGCCCACCTCTCGACCTGCCTCCGTTTACATAGACTAACGTTAGAAATTGTTTGTGGTCGGAAACTTTCACCGCCGAACACCCTGCCCGTAACTTTCACGTGGTACGGGAACAAGAAGGTAGCAGACACGACTCTATCCACTGTAGAGTCCAGAGTCTGTTAGATAGTTGATAGAAATCAAGGACATCTATGACCACGTCATCGAGAAACATAAAATATGGTCATCTCCCAACGTTTCATTTTCAAATTCAAAAGTTTTATGTGGACCACAATGTAGTTGATTCCTACCGCTTTTAAAATAATTGAAATGCTATGAATCTAGCATAACCACGAACCAATCTTTGAAACTTCATGAAGAGACTTGGCGTAGGGAAACTGTAGAGTTTCATTTTTTTTCAATTTAATTACTATCCATTGACTTACACATATATTGGAATGATTGACGAATGATTGTTTTATTTAAGGGGCATTATAATTTTACTTTTTATAATCTGTGTTTTTTTTAAATTACAAGCACTTTTCATTACTGCAAAGAGTAGGCAATTATTCTAGTATAAAATTGTGTTTAAATGTTGAGAATGGAGCGTAATTCTTGAAAGTGTCATAACTAAGCTGCTTCAAGGCTTTTGGAATAAGATCTCATCAAGAAATTTTAATTTGTCGGGTGTATCTCTAAACTTCTTGATTGTATCATTTAACACGAAAGAGATGCCCAATAAATATGGTAACACCAAGTTTTTTACCATCTCACTAAAACCAAATTTTTCATGGAAGAAATGACCAACAAATGTGGAAACATCAATCTTCTTGACCATTTCACTAAACCAAATATTCCATAGAAGCAAATGCCAACAAATGTGGAAAAATCATTTTCCTTGACCATTTCAAGAAGGTGCATTTAAATGTCCCAAAATTGAGATAATTTTGGTGTGATTTGAGATAAGGTTGGTGTGGTTAGTTGTGTTGTAGTTGGTACTCTTTTGAATAGTCACATTTAGTCTATCTACATATTTTCAATGTATTCAATTACATTTTACTTTGAAGTAGCTAGTAGATTTCAAAAGATCTCTTGTAAAAGCAATTTTAATTATAACAGAAACATGAGTACCATGAAAATTATTAAAAAAACTTATCTTCAACTAAATAATGAAAAGAATAGTCTCTCATAAATATCTCTTTCAAAATTATTTGAGTAATGAAGAGATATTATTAGATAACTTTAAAAAAACTTTAAAGGTTAAACCAATATTTTTTTTATACTTTTAAGCTTTCTATGATTTATGGCGAGAGCTTGATAGCCATTATTTATTGCTAATCATTATCATAGTCATTTGAGCTTCTATATTGTGCATGCAATGCAATATTTAATATGTATTCTAAGTCTCTTATCTGAAGTTTTTAAATTAACCTTTTATCCTATGTGTATTGAGTGAGTATAATTGTGAATGTTTTCATATATATTTTGTTACCTTCTAATGTTTTTTACTCACTTTGAATTATATTAATGGTTTGAAAATGATGCTAAAAATAATTGGATGTTTTTATTTCATTTTTTTTAGAAATTTTAAAAATAAATATAGTTTTTTATTTTTTATGGAAAAATGTTAATTGTCACCCATAAAGAGATGTATCTTCAGAAGTTTAATTCACCCAAAATAGCTTTCATCCTCATTCTTCCCATGAGGTTTGAACCTAAACTAGCCAATACTACATCACATACTAACCAATGAAACTACACCTCAAAAGTATATTACATATCACCATTAATATGTATAACAATATTCCATAAACTAATAAAATATGCTTTCTTCAATGCATCATACATAAATATTTCATATTTTGTATATTTATTATATTATAAATATTTTTTTTTAAACTTATTTTTTTTATTAATTTTAAAAGTTCTTTGAACATTTAATATTATATTTTAATTTAAATGAAAATTATTTTTGAAATATTATTTAAATTTTAAAAGTTATATAATTTTTAATATATTTAAAATTTTAATTTGCATTTTTGTTAAGAAGGTTGAGAATTTTGTTTTATTTATAATGTTATATAAATATTATGGTTTATCGTTTAGACATTTTTATTCTAAAAATCATGAAAGAAAAAATATAATATATATATATATATAATATAAAAAGTTTAATATAATAATTATATTATTAGTTTAAAAATAATTTTTAATTTAAATTAGTTTTATTGTTCCTGTGTATTTGCAATTTTAAAATTTATACTTATAATAATTTTGGTTTTATAAAATTAAAATTTTAATGTTGATTCAATATAAATAAATATTAACTATTATTATTATATGGGAATTTTTTATGTAACTATTATTTATATTAAATATGATTTTGCATTCTATAAATATATTGATGCTTAAAATTTATTATTATGGTATTTATTCATTTTGAAAATTTATTATTATTTTAATTTATAGTATTATTATTAAAATACTCGTTTATAGTTAAAAAAATTGAATAAATTATGGATATGTGTGCTTATTTTGGAATGGAGTTTCTTGCATTTTAATTTAGTTATCAATAATTATTAAGTGGATAGTAGAATATTTAACCTGTGCTAAATATTTTAGAATATTTATAGTAGTATACACAAATTAAAGATTGATATTTATCTTGAAAGTAGTTGTGTCATTTTTCCATTTTAACTAAATTGATTATTATTTTTTTAAATGGAATATGACCAAGTGATATATGAAGTGAATGATTGTTTTTTGGGTATGGAGAATTGATAAGCCATGATATTGGCCCATGGTATTGTAAAAGACCTATTTATAGAGTAGGAATACCCATGGCAAAGTGAGAGTAAATCTGTGTGGTTAAGAATATTTTTCCATATAATTTTAAATGTATATATATTTAGCTTATACATTACTTATTTTTACTATTTATGAGCGAGACGATATAAATGAAATAGTTGGTCAAGTAAGCATCAATTCATAATAAGAATCAAAACTACCTAACCTATAACTTTATTTTAACTTAAATCCTTATAAGTTTATATCCATAATAAGTATCAAAATAATTACTACATCATATATCTTTAGTTGCTAAAATTTAAAAAATTATAAAAACTAACTCAATTATAACTTTATTTTAAATAATTATTATTATTAATTATTCAATAGATGTGTTTATTCTGGAATAGGGCTTCCATAATTTTAATGTCATTATTAATAGTTATGTCAATATGCATAGCTATTTTGGAATATGTATTCCAAATTTTTTATTTAATTATCAACAATTATTAATGAGGCGAGAGAGAGGAAGAAAGAGAGAGATGAGGGGAGAGATAAGGAAAGAGGGAGAGACATACTTATGGAGTTGGAGGGGGAGAGAGTGGGAGGAAGGAACAAAGACATAGACAAATAGAGGTTGAGAGAGAGTGAGGGAGAGAGGAGAGGAGAGAAGAGAAAGAATAGGAGAGGAGAGATATAGGGAGAGAATGAGAAGAGGGAGATAGGGAGACACATAGATGGGGGGAGAGAGAGAGAAGGAGAGAGGGAGGGAGATAGTGAAAAATTTAGAGGCAAGAGAGAGGGAGAGGGTGATGGGAGGGGAAGGGGGAGCAGGGCTGTCAGAGAAAGGGAGAGAGGTAGGACTCAATACAAAGATTGAGAGGGAGAGAGGGAGAGAGAGGGAGGAAAGAAGAAAGGAATAGAGGGAGAAATGTTGAGAGAGCGAGGGAGTGACAAGGGAGAAATGAAGAGAGAGTCATGGAGAGAGGAGAGTTGGGTGGGAAGAGAGGGAGGAAAGATGGGGTGGAGAAGGGGAAGAGGGAGTGAGAGAGAGAGAGATAGATATGGAGAGATAGTGTTTATATTTTTGGGGTGAGATAGAGAGAGAGAATAAGAAAGAGACATATAGATAGAAATTTAGATATTATATAATTAGCCTCGATCCATCTTAAGCTTGGATCTATAAAGGGCCAATATGGATCAAGAGAACCCTTACTCAAGTTTTGCAGTAAAAAAAAAGGTTTGCACCTCTAGAGATTTGATCCTCCTCGATGCTTTATAGACCGGGATTAACATGGATTTAATATGGTTTATCTAAAAAAATATTCATAATTTTATTAATAAAAACAAACTTACTATATAACAAAATTTAATATGTCTAACATCTAACATCTAACATCTAACTCCTACATATCTAGTGATTACATAAAATATTGAAACAAAATTAAAAGAGGAAACAAAATTACTTATAACTAATGTATTTTTGTATGAGATTTATTTTATTTCTATTTTTATTTAATTTCTAATGTCTTTATGTGATATTTGTTAAGGATATGATTTAGTGCAATGGTTTGAAAAAAATATTTTAAAGTTACGGAATTGCACATTCCACAAGTTTGATGAATTCAAATATTCTATAACAAGTTCAAAAAGGTAAAACATGTAAGAAATTAATATATAAGAAGTTAATATTTTCATATGAAATTTTTGGGAAATACTTTTACATTTATTTTTATTGTGATTTATACTTTTGTATAAATAATAATTTTTACTATTGTGGACTAAGTTATAAAGAGGATAATTTGGTAATTAATAAATGTGCATAACTATTCAAAAAATAAAAGTAAATTGAAGTTATATGACTTCATGAATATGAGTAACTTTAAGTGAATATAAAGGTTTATTATTACATTTTAGGTATAATGAGGTTTATATAGTCAATTAAGGGAGGATAAAGGAATTTGGAACCTTATTTAGTGTTACAAGGGCAATAGAATATAGATGACACCAATAAATAGTTGTAATGTGTTGGAAAAAATTTAGTAATTATTTTATGTACTGGTTGTCTTTTATACTCGTAATAAATTATTTTTATACTATTAATGAATGTAACAACCTAGTGATCATGGCATAGTTTGAAAATGCAATTCCAGTTGATATGAATGATGGGTTCAAATACAAAATGAATTCAAGATAATTATTTAGCCTTCTAATTAATGGTTATTCGATTGTCTTTCTTTGCGGATGTTGCATTTTGAAGATGGGAATAATGGAAATAAAAGCCTAACCATGGACATTAAGAAGAGAATGTCAAATATAAAGTAACATAAAATCACATAATATGTTAAATTGGTCATGGTAACATATGGTAGTAAAGAAGGTACTAGTGGTTCATGCAAGATGTGAAGATGATCAGTAAACTTTCATGGTTATTCCATTGGAAGAATTCATCATAATATATCTGATAAAATATTGAACTTTTTAATGTGAATTTTAATTTGTTTTAGATCTCGTATTATTTATTGTTTGTTTCTATGCATAAATATAAATTAGTTGATATGCATGAAATATAAACTGAAAATACATACATACACTACCCAAATTAGGCACATTTTTTTCCTTGGGAAGCCGTTATGGGAGAAACCTAACTAGAAGGTGAGGTTTCTTTGATCTCTACTCTCTAGCATGGAAAAATGTGTAGATACAAAGAAAGAGATACTCTCTATAGAGCTTCCTAAGACCTATGCCTTGTAAAGTTTCTACAAAATATTAATCCCCTTTCTTTTCTCTCGAACATCCCACTCCTAATTCCTTTGCTCAATTATGGTAGAAAATATAATAGCATGAAATGGAACCCCTACTCCTCCTAGTGGCCTAGAATGTAACGTAAAATAATATCTACCTATGTGAAAGGATTGACTCCCTCAACCTGAATTAAAGTTACAATTTTGGACATTCTAAAGTATTTTTGAAATTCCATACATGGCTAGCACAATATGCATGAGTAACAAGCATTAATGTGACATCGACTTGTACCATGGTAGTCAATATGGTAGGTCAACTTGTAAGAGGCATAAATTTTGCATACAAACTTCTACTACTGGATGGTCTCGCACAAGCGATAATTTTTTTACCCAAAAAAATTTCTTTAATGCCTCAAAATATCTCTAGAATATTTCATCCCCAAATTTTCCAAACTCAGACCCATTGATTAAAAAGACCCTACAAGCTCATTCATGTAATTCTTCGACTCTCAAAGCATTAAGATAGATAATGAACAATATAATAATTCATTATGAATTAAGAGAAATTATAGATGAGAAATAGTATCACAATTCCCTAAATTATATATGAATGAAGTCAAAAATTGAAAGAAACTTACCCCTCAAAGAATACAAAACCTATGAGAAGATAGAAAAATAAGTATAAAGATATTGGGGTTTTAATAAATGAATGATGACAACCTATTGTACCCCTCAAAACCATGATCAATCTAAAATGATGATGTGAACATAAAAGAGTAATAAATGAATACATAAAGTTGAATATGTGAATGTTTCTCAAACAAGTGTAAGAAATGATCCAGAACATGACGGAGGCTTTTGTAATTAGGGAATAGAAATGATGAAATAACTTATCACTCTACTTGTATATTCTAAATAAGCATGTGGCAAGTGGTTTTGGAATCAAATATGTGTGGTAGTGACTTAATATGTGGAAAAAGAAATAAACTATGTAGACTAATGAGAAAACACCTAACATAATTGAAAAAACTAGTGAGAATAAACTAAGGGAACTTGCACAAGAATGATGACCCCAGAAGTGAAAATGGGGCTATCATGAGGAAAACATGCCCACAAGAACATGTGCATGTCCTTATCAATGCACACATGGTCCTAGTTGTCTAGGTTCTGTAAGGCCCAAACTAGGCTACCTTCTTAGCATGGCTCAAAAGTGTATGCATTATTAGGAGATATCATTAGGCAATTTGAAAACCTTAACTAATTGCATTATGACAACCATAGATTTGTGGAATTTCAAAACCATATCAATGTGAAGTGTGGAAACTCCAATATAGTGATTTTAAATCTGAGTGCATAATTAGGCAATGTAAGTAAACAACCCATATTTACCTTGCCTAACAGATTGGCAATGTTTGTCAATGTATATTGAAGTGAAATTTGAAGACCTTAATTTTGTGCAATTTGAAAACCCTGCTTTTATGCAATTTGAAAACCTTAGTATTGTAGAATTTGATGGAACAGAATCGTATGGATGTAATTTTCATTTATACCACTATGAATAATTTATTCCAAACATTGTCTATCTCTCTATTTCTATTTACACAATTTCTACTCTCTCTCTCTCTCTCTCTCTCTCTCCCCCTCTATTTATATATTCCTTTGTCTCTCATTTTCAAGTAAGAACTATATCAACTCCAATTGAAGAAATTTTATGAGCTTTCTTATCATTGGAATCTCTAACCAATGGAAAATAAAACCCATGATAAATATGACCATAGTAACTATGACATACAAGAACTATGAACTTGATAACTTTAACCCTTACGAGCTATGGCACATAATAACTATGGCCTCGAGATGTTTGATCCTCATGAACTATGACCTTAGGAATCATTCCTTTGTTTTTCACCATTCCCTTGTAAATTAGGAACTTTTAATTCATTTTACAAGAATCATGACCACAAGAATTATGATGTGGGAGCCTTAACTATGAAATTAAACTAAGACCTTTTTTTCAGTCATAGTTCTAGGGAATAATTCCTTTGTTAGCTAGGAACATTGACTCACAATAACTATAATCATTGTTTATTAGTCATAGTTATAAGACATTTATTGATTAGATAACTATTATGACCAATGACCTATAGTCATCATATTCATTCATTGATCAGATTTCCTGTCGTCTAGAGTAACTGTGGTAATAGTTCTCATTGGTTATAGTTAGTATGGGTTACAGTTCCTATTGGATAGAGTTATTGAGGTCATAGTTTTTCTTGAATTGATTCCAAAATATATCATTTCAATGTATCCATTATTTAACGATGACCAGTGGGAGAACGATGAGAATTATCCACCAGGATGAAGATTCCTTAAAATTATGTTATCTGGATGTATGCATGTATGATATTGATAATCTTGAAACTTTTCCAATATCCTCTTCCTCCCTTGCTTTGTTCATCCATTTTCTGTCAACCCCTTATTTTGAAGTAATATTTGTTAGGATCACCACTATAGTTTTCAAATGGTTGATTAAGTGATATGGTGCTTTGATAAGGTAGTTTAATTATTAAATGTGATGGGACAGGTTTTTTGAGTTTTAAATTTAAATTCAAAATCTTAAAGTTGCAGTATACCACCTCTCATTTGTCTCGGAGGCTATTTTAAAAATTATTTCTTTAGTTTGAATTGATGCAAGGATATGGAAGAAACTAGAGCCAAGATGTAAGCAAGAAGCTCACCACCTCTCATTTGTCTCGAAGGCTATTTTAAAAATTATTTGTTTAGATTGAATTGATGCAAGGATATGGAAGAAACTAGAGCCAAGACGTAAGCAAGAAGCTCCATAATGGACATTTCACTGTAGTATATCATTTGTGTCTTTTTCATTGTTGAAAGAAGTCTTAAAATAATATCTTGAACATTTTATGGTATTCTCATTTTCTATTTAAGATATTATCTAACGACAATTTTACATGGGGTATTTCATACAATGAGCCTATCATTGGCAGTTTGGACTAATCTCCGAGTACTCTCCAGTTATCAATCTCAAATATCAAGCGACCTCATGTTTGGATAACTAATTATGGTATCTAATTACCTGTTTTCTCATTCTTTTCCAAGTTCCAGCAAATAAGTGTATTCAAATGTTCTACAATAATATTAGTAGGTCGATTGTTGAGTTACTACTTCCAGAAAACATCCATTTGAAGTAAGTTTAGCCAACTTGCAGAACTATAGTGATGACATTTTCTAAAAAAGAAAGATAAATGTTTGCAGTGCAATTCCACAGGAAGCAAGTGAAATCTTTGTGTACACAACTAGAATCTTCATTGTCACCATGCCACTATTTATACATATAAATTCCTCATGAATTCCTTTAAGACACCATCCTATGATAAGGGAAAGGATGGGCATACCTAAGAGACCCTCAATGAGAAACCAACATGACAATCAAAAGTAGACAAAATTTGCATCCTATCATATGGGTCATTAGTATAATATAATCTATGGAATCCATCTCCATGAGGAGGCCCCACACATAGAGACATACAGAATACTAGGTAAAAACAAAAATAAAATCTTATATCCTTAGTAAATACTTCTTTTTTTTGTAAAGTAGACTAATTCTATTATGGTACAAAAAACAAAATTACAATGAGGCGAACCTCGGACCGCACCATTCTGCAGAGATGGATTTTACATTAGTGTTTACCATGACTTGCCTGCATTTGCAAAAACTAACAGAGAGAAGACAGAGTACAGAAATCCAACTATATTCCGACATACAGATATATAGCCAAGACGCATAACACCTGACTGACACGATAGAGAAGACCTGAACCTTAGTAGCCGCCATTGACATTGTAGGTGAAAGCAGAGAGAGAGACCAGAGGTTGTGCAGCCATGTTTGGCGCATCAACCTTACATAGCAAAAGAGCTTGGAAGAAGAAGCAGGGGCATTTGATTACCCGATTGAACCACAAAAGACAAAGCCAACCTTGAAGACCAGAAACCCAGTGATGTTGTTCAGTCGTCCACAGAGGTTGAAGGTATTTCTTCCACCACCCGGCAGGTGTATGGATCTGGCTCGCTTGAGTCGGTATGAGGCGCGTCATCCTCTGCTGGTGCACTTGGGCCAGCCACTGCATCCGCTGAAGCTTTTTCTGCCTGGTGATTCTCTGGCTCAGGAGCGGGAAGTTGAAGTGCAGGTGGCGAGGGAGGCTGGTCCATAGGCAGAGCTGGAGGCCTGAGGTCTTCTGCAGCTGGGCCGTGAGCCTCGTGCTCACATTTTTCAATCTTGATGGACACATAGAATGTGTTTGAGTCCAAGAGACAAGGAAAACTAAAGCGGGAAGAGGGGTGAAAGCTATGCTGGCAGGACTGGGATTGGGCAGTCCCAGGTCTTCTTCCTCTTCTGCGACGAGCGCTATTGGCGTCGTCTGATAGGGAATCTGTAGAACGAGGGACAGAGGCTCGACCTCTCCCACCCTGCGTCCCACCTCGTCTGCAACTGGCACGTAATCGCTCCTTCGACATTGCGGAAAGGGAAGGGAGCGGAGGTGGCGGGAGCGACTCAGAAGGGCGGGGAGATGAGCGAACAGAGGGCTAATAGAACTGGATGACCCGGGAGCTGCAGAGGGCCATGGAACACAGTGAAAGACAATCTGGGGCGCTCGAGGAAGCTTGAGGGGGCTAAAACGAAACGGAGGCAAAACCCAGCACGCAGACCAGGAACTGCTTGGAGAGCCAGGAGATGCGTCGAGCTTAGGCAAGAACGCAGCCCCTCTACACAGATGATGGAGCTCACTGAGCGGAAAGGGAAGAACAGGGGGCAGGGGATTTACATCTTTGCTTCCAACAATGGAGACCTACCACAACGCAGATGCACAGTGAAACCAAATGAACCAAATGCAATTCATTACCTTGCCTCGAACGCCTGGATTATAAGGCTGAAATTGGCGGCGAGCCATGTGCGAGCCAGCGTCTGTAATGAATTTCCCGAGATGCAGAGGAGCTAACTTGATGTGAGGAGGAGGTGACTTAATGATTTGCGTGCGATGGAGGAAGGATCGCGAAGTTTTTACCATCCGGCGGTTTAAATGCTCGAGCGTCGTGGCGAGTTTGGGCTGCCACTTGCCCAATGGGCAGCCCGCCCCCAACCCTTTATTCCCATCTAGCACCCGCATCCGGGGGATCCTTAGTAAATACTTAATTGATAAGTTATCTTTATTTTGTAAGACATTTATTAAATTATTTAAATTTATACTGTTTTTTTTCTTATTTCTTAATTATCTTACTTCGAACCCTATGTTTCAACAAAGTTGTGTTGGTATCTAAGTTTTTTACTAATTTGACCCTCTCCTCACTCTCTCTCTCCTCCTCCTTCTAAACCCATCAATTGAAACAATTATAGTTCACAATTTTTTTTAAACAATATGAAAGACATGATTTAAATACTTCACTATTTAAATATCAATCAAGGCTAAAAGTTTGTAGTTGCGAGGAAAGAGCTTTGCATTCCATCACCACATAAAATATTGCCATAAAAGAATGTACTAACCAATTTTATGATGTTTCCTTGAATTTATGCCTTCTTACTGAAGTCAAATTGACAAAAATAAATTGAGTATATAGACTGACTTAGCATATTACAGTTAAAAATCCATAAATATTTTACCGGCTTCTAATAGTAGAACTACTTTTCCATTTATCTTATTTATTGAAAAATTTGTCTAATATATTGTCATGAATAAGCATATTGTGAGGCTAAACAAATAACTTAAAATTTAATATGACCCTTCTAAAAAAAATTAAATTCAAACAACAATTTAAAATAATACATTTGATAGTGTTTTCTTTATTGATTAATATATAGAAAAACTATCACAACACAAATTAACAGTGACTTAAAATAATCAATAAATTAATTATTTGATATAAAAAATATTCGCTATTATTTTTGTATATTTATAGTAAATAAATCTATTTTTTTATTTATGCACCCAAAAGTCTTACAATTTTCAAGAAAGGAGAATTCTTGCATTTGAGATTCCTCTAACTTCAAGCTTGTACTGCCATTATTATCCATTAAATTAGTTTTAATAGTAAATGAACACTTTTTTTTATGACGCTTAAATTAGTTTTGATAGTAAATGAATATTTTTTTATTATTACAGTTAAGTTAGTTTTGATAGTAAATAAATAACTTTTTTATTGCCCATTTTATTTGTCAAAATTTTTTACTTTCATGTTCTGGAACCAACGAGGCTATAACATCCAACATATTTTACACCATATGTGACTCTATTTTTTTATTATCAAAATTTTTTTGAACCCTTATTATACACAAATTAGGCAAGAGGTGTGTTGAACCCTTGTTATGGGAGTTTGCAAAGG